>JAKFGQ010000354.1:0-29051 GCA_021498475.1 Saguinus midas | reverse complement strand
CCCTCAGAAACAGTCAAGGGTCTACTGCCCACACATTCAGAGTCTCTGTAAGTAATGAACACCTGGGCAATACACCTGAGTCTCTTTTCATGCCCACTTAGTCAGAGTCTCATTCAATAATACACACCTGGGGAAGAGTTAAGAGTCTACTTCATGTAGCCACTCATTTAGATCCTCAGTGAATAAAATGGACCTCTGGCTCATTTATCATTTTCTGATTCCTTTGGGTCTCGTTGTCTCCCACATTGTAACTTAGGACCTAGCAGAAGAGGAGAGGTTGGAAAGAAAGGAAGATAAAGTTTTAAAATATTACAGAATCTTATTTATTTAGAACCCATATAATCTAATGTTTTAGAGCACTGGCTTGGGAGTCAGATGAGATGGAGTCCTCCCTCCATCCTTCCTTACAGATGCTACCTTGGTAAACTTACAAAACCTTTCTAATATTTAGTTTTGTCCTCATTGATAATACATAGAAATAAAGCACATAAAGTACTCAGCTCAGTGCCTGGCATAGAGTAATCACTTAAGAAATGCCATCCAGCCGGGCACGGTGGCTCACGCCTGTAATCCCAGCACTTTGGGAGGCCGAGGTGGGTGGATCATGAGGTCAAGAGATCGAGACCATCCTGGTCAACATGGTGAAACCCTGTCTCTAGTAAAAATACAAAAAATTAGCTGGGCATGGTGGCGCGTGCCTGTAATCCCAGCTACTCAGGAGGCTGAGGTAGGAGAATTGCCTGAACCCAGGAGGCGGAGGTTGTGAGCCGAGATCGCGCCATTGCACTCCAGCCTGGGTAACAAGAGCGAAACTCCATCTCAAAAATAAAAGGAAAGAAATGCCATCCATTACTAACTTGTACTTAATCTAAGTTGTATGTGTTACAAAATGGCATATTTGAAGATGTCTCATCACTTTCCTTTTCTACATTTGCAGGGTTTTTCTATTTCTTCAGTGGACCATCACAGTTTGAGTTTGACCCCAATGCCAAGATGGTTACACACATATTGAAGAGTAACAGCTGGTTACATTGCTAGGCGAGACAGGGGGAAGACAGATACGGGCATTTTAAATGAATCTGATAATTATTCACCTAATGTATTATGAGCCAAAATGATCGATTTTTCCTGCATGTTCTGTGGCTGAAGCTGAGCCTTGCAGACGTCTTCATGTGTCATGAAAAATGTTTCTGGAATGCTTCACTTGCTTTTGAATTACATTGAACAGATGTAAGAAATACGTGCAGTAAGTGAGAGAATACAGCTCCACAGATGTTTTATTACTTCTTCGATAAAGAGTTTTACTTTTGGCATGTTCCTTACTTTCTAGAACAATTCATGTTCAATACCCTGAGCATGCTGGGGACTGATTATTTGACAGATACTCTGCCAGTAGGTGTGTAGCATCACCCACTCTAGAGATGAGTCTGTGGCTGTCACCAACCTTCTCCTATTCTCTGCACCAACAGGATCTTCCTTTTCCTCACACACCTAACAAAGGAAGGTGTAAATCAACAGTTGTCCTATAGCTGGGACAGGATCAAACAAAACAGAGCAATGGAACACTCTAGAATGTTAGAGGCTGGGAACCTATTATCTACTAGACTTTACAATTGTACAGGTAGGGAAATAAAACTAGTTTGGAGTCCACTTGCCTCTTGTTTTAACCCAAATCTTTCTTCAGTGGCATTCCTTTCCTGCTCTAGAGACTACATTTCTCGTCTCATCCTCACCCTCCTGTTAGAACACTCTCCTGCTGCCATTTTGTGCGTGGAAGCTCCCGGGTGATAACAGTGATGTGCACATCCCAGTCTTATGACAGATTCATCACCACTAAGTTACATGCTTATACCACACCGACTACACTATAGAAACTTGTTCTTCTTTATTGACTCACTTAAATGCCAGGCACTGTCATAGGTACAAAGTATAGAACAGTGAGGAAAATACATTTAACTCAATTTCATTGAGTTTTATCTGGTGAGAGAAAGAAATCAAACAAAAGAACACAAATTAATGTATAATACAAATTATAAAGCTGTTATTAGAAAAATGACAAAGTTGTAACGGAGACTCATGGTGGAGGAGGGGTTCTCTGTTGAAGCTCAGTTATTAGAGAAAGTCTCTCTGGGAAAATAATGTAAAAAACAAAGCATTTAAATCCAAATGGCCAGGTGGGTAAATGGGTAAAAGGATGTAGACATCCCAGCACTTTGGGAGGCTGAGGCGGGTGGATCAGGAGGTCAAGAGATCGAGACCATCCTGGTCAACATGGTGAAACCCCGTCTCTACTAAAAATACAAAAAATCAGCTGGGCACGGTGGTGTGTGCCTGTAATCCCAGCTACTCAGGAGGCTGAGGCAGGAGAATTGCCTGAACCCAGGAGGTGGAGGTTGCGGTGAGCCAAGATTGCGCCATTGCACTCCAGCCTGGGTAACAAGAGAAACTCCATCTCAAAAAGAAAAAAAAAAGAAGGATGTAGACTACTCTGAGAAAAGAAAATGCAAATTAGCATTGAGGCTCAGTGGGTTAAAAAAAAAGATCCTTGTCACGTCCAAGGAACTGAAAGAAGATGAGTGCCTCACTGGCACGTTGGAGGTTAGGGATGGAATAAGATACGAGATAGGTGGACACAATCAAATCACCCAAGGAGTTGCTTTTTATTTTTAGTGCATTGTGGATTCATCAAATGACCCTTACACAGATAAGTTATGCCAGCCATTATGTTTTTGAATCATTACTTTAGCTGGAGAAAGTTGGAAGGAAGTGATGACAAAAGCTAGAACAGGTTAAAAAGATAGGGAAGGTTGGCAGGGTCAGGGACATCTGGGTAGGCTGAGAGACATGAATGGATTTGATGTTTTTTTTGCCCTGTCACCCAGAATGGAATGCAGTGGTGGGAAACCACAGCTCACTGAAACCTCGACCACCCAGGCTTAGGAAATCCTCCCACCTCAGCCTCCTGAGTACCTGAGACTACAGGTGTACACCACCACCCCAATTAATTTTTGTATTTGTGGTAGAGACAGGCTTTCACCATGTTGCCCGGGCTGGTCTAGAACTCCTGGGCTCAAGCAATCCACCCACCTCAACCTCCCAATGTGCTGGGACTACAGTCTGAGCCACTATGCCCAGCCCTGATAAATATTTCAACATCATCCAGATTTCATGATAAACTAGATAAAGAGCTCTGAGAAAAGGAAGGTGTTAAGAATAATTCCAGATTACTGGCTTGAAAAATTTTTGCATAACAGCAGCTTCAACAGAGTTAGGGAAGCTGAAAGAGAAGCAGTTTTGTGGGAGAAAAGAGTCGGTAGGAATCACTTCATCTTTTAGATACAGAAATTCTTGCAAGATAACCAACTAAAGGCGTTAGTAGGCCTTAAACGAAGGATCCGTAGCTCAAAACAAAGTAGAAAAACTGTGGTGTTTGGTGGCGTCAGTCGCGCCATGGGAATAGATGAGTTTACATGGGAAGGTTGGAGGTAACAGAAGATGGTTCAGGACTGACCCTTGTGAACTGAAGTGTCACTCAGACCAGGCCAGGTGATGCTGTGAAATGAGCAATGACTTTCAGTGGCTTAGAACCGAAGTGCATCAAAGGATTCCACTGGGGTATCCACTCCAAGTTGTCCTCACTTCAAGACACAGGCTGATCCTTGTCTTTTTTTTTTCTTTTTGAGATGGAGTTTCTCTTGTTACCCAGGCGGATGGAACAGGCACCACACTGAACGCCACCCTTCACTGAGGCGGAGGGAGTGTCATTGGTAAACTTTGCGCTGACTTCTAGAGGTCTGCGTGGATATAATAATCCTCATTCTGTCCACATTTCACTGGCCAAAGAAAATTCCACTGTCTCATTCTAACGCTAAAGATGGGAAAGTAATTTACTGTCAAATGCCTGGGAGGAGGATCAGAAATACTTAATCGTAAAAACAAAGGGCTTTCTCACAAAAACAACAAAAGGAACGTTTCTTCCCGGTCTGCAGCCCAGGCACGCGCCTGCGCTGGGAGCATCACACCCTTGGGCCGGGGAGCCTCCCAGAAGGGGGCAGCCATATCCAGGTGCTGGCATTGGGGCTGCAGCGCTGGCCAGTGACGCCCGCGACGGGGGACAGGTCGATTGGGTTAAAGAGCTTCACTACTCATGGATTTTCTCAGAGACACTTTGTGAAGACATCTCAAGGAGGACAGATTCTTAAGGTCTTCTTAGTGGACATCTGGAACAGGCAGAAGCAGACACCGCCTTCAGGATGCCACTCTGTTAAGCCAGTTACGGTTAATGATGGGGCACCTCTCCCCATCAGAAGACTAACACGCACTCAGAAACAGCAAGAAGTAAGACACAGTATGAGCCTCTGAAGGTGGGAAGGTTTGAATTGAGTCTGGCCCCCACAGAGACGTGACTTGGTGTGGTGACTGGCCTGGGATGCCCGAGCTTCATCAAACACTTTCTGGCCCACACGAGTGAGGCCAGTGTGGAATCTCAAAGATGACACATTTAAATTCCTGAACTTTGGACCAATTTCTGCCACTTGTTGTCATTTTTGGAAGCACCAAGGAAACTTTCGTTGTGTTTTGTTTTGTTTTCTTGAGAGGGTCTCGCTCTGTCTCCCAGGCTGGAGTGCAGTGGTGTGACCTTGGCTCACTGCAACTTCTGCCTCCCAGGTTCAACCGATTCTCTGCCTCCGCCTCCCGAGTAGCTGGGAAACATTGATTAACGTCAACTTTCCGGAAACACTTTTCCCTTTTCCTTTTCGCCTGCATCCTTGACAGCATAGCAGTAACTCTACAGTGGGCAGAAGGTTCTCCAGCTGTGCGCCTTTAGGGCAGATGTAGACACAGTGCTTCTCTTTCTGAAAAGTGTACGGGACGCCTCCTTATATGTCCGAGAGGCTGATGGAATGGAGAAACCGGTGTTTAGAGTGACTTCAGGGGAGGATACGGCCCTGAAACGTGAACGTCCAAATTCTGTAAAGATGCTGGGAACTGTTCTAAGTAATGATTGCGAAAGGACTCCAAGCATTGGCATCGGCTGCGTAACCTATCATGCCGGTGTTAGGGCCTCTCTTCGGGGAGTTTTCCCAGATTGCAGGGGTGTATGCAGTTAGCCATGACTGGGGTTAGTTTTAGAAGACGAGAGTGCAGAGGATGCACAAAGGCATCTCGGTCGGTGGCAGAAGGATTTGCAGTCATCTTCAGTCTTTAGAGGATGACTTGAAATTTGTCCCAACCATTGGAAAAGCCATGTCTTTATCAAGCAGAGATGGCAAAGGAAAAGGAGCAATGTCTGATATCTCAGAAATGGCATTTTGTTTTCTTTACTGCAGGGTGGGGAAAGCAGAATGTTCCTGATAATCTCAGGAACATAAAATGGAGACATTTGGGCAAGTGGAGAAACCTGGCAACTTTCTGGAGTGAATTTGTTTTCATGACTGTTGTCCCTGAAGCTTATGCTCCTTTGATCTTAGATTTAATAAAACTTCCGGAGACAAAAAAAGTAACATTTCTATATTTTCACTATTTTACATTAGATTTTTGACACAGAAATATGTACAAATGACCCAAAATCCAAAGGGAAGGAAATATCACTTCCATTAGTAAAAGTTTTTCTACCTTTCATCTCATCTCACCCACCCAGAGTGTTTTCCAGAGGTAAACAATGCTACTAATTTCTAATAAATCCTTTACTCTATGCATTAATAAGCATGTCCATTAAGCCTTTACTTTCTAACCCAAAGGGTGATTTTATATCCTATTCCACAATTTACTTTTCTCACTTAATATATTTGGAGACTGCTCTGTATTAGTGACAAAGAGCTGCATTATTCTAATTAATAGCTACATAGTAACTTAATATATGAATCCATAATTATTTAACAATCCCTTATTTGTGCAAATTTGGGTGTGTTTTCAGTATTTTGCTTTCTAAAACAAATAGCGTAACCTCTTACATGTTACTCCACAAAGAAATACTGTAATTAATAACTGTTTACATATGTTACTTCACAAATGTGAGTGAATCCATTATAAAACTATCTCGCTTAAGGATTAGGTAGGGAAGAACTGGAAAAGCAATTCACTGATTCTACACTGCTGTTGTTGGGATTGTCCGTGACTGGCTTAAACTCCTGGAGGTGGAGGTGTGCTTAATTTCACCCTAGTCGGGCTGATCAGTGGGTGAGGAAATAACTGACATTGAGGCAGCAGCATCATTGCTTTCTACCAAGAACTGTGAGATGACAAAGTAGAACAGTGTGCCGAGGCAATCTAGGTAAAATGTTGGCAAATAAAGTACCTTTAGGAAATATTTTCTCCTGTGTATACAGAGTTGATTAATGATTCTAATAAATGCCTTTATTTAGGAAGGGTAAGAAAAACAAACTTCAATTTGTAGACACTGTAAAAGGTTCTGTGTGTGCACAATTCATTCGGTCTTCATGTCAGCCGTGGCAAAGAGTAATGTGTTTAGATTACAGACTTCTAGGCTTAGAAGGATGAATTTTCTCATGATCAGCAATTGGTAAGCAGCTCCAAAATTCCACTCCAAACCAGACTTAGAATCTGTATAGGAAACTGTTTTCTTCTCTGTGCGCCTAACACTTCTGCCACCAGATATGTGGGATTTTTCACTCCAACCAATTCTTTAACTTTCCCAACACTGGGTGTCCTATAATTCAATTATGACACTAAATACCTGAAGTCAGTGCAGTCCCCACAGGTTAAGGACACACCTCATAAGACCACTCACTTCCAATGCTAACCACATGTCAGGGCCTCCTGAATGTCCCATAGACCAGCTATGGGAGAGGTTTCTACAGACCACTCCTCATGGTCAACAATTTGCTAGAACAGGTCATGAAACTAGGAAAATGTTTACTTAAATTTATTGGGATGAAAGCTCCAAGCTTCTAATTATGGCTTGGTCTTTCTGATGACCAGTCTTCTTCCAAGAGCCCATGAAGAGTCATCTCATTAGAATAAAAGATGTTCTTATCACCCAGGAGATTCTAAAGGATGTGGGGCTCTGTGTCAAGAACCAGGATCAAAGATCAAATATTAGAACAAAAGCTATGCCTACCATCCCTATCTATAAGGGTATTTGGAGCTGTTTCAGAAACCAGGACAGAGAGCAAATATTAGAACAAAAGTTTCTCCCAGAACCCCTAGTCCAAAGAAAATTCCAAAGGATTAGGAGCTCTGTGCCAAGAACTAGAGCAGAGATCAACATATGCATTTCTTATTATTTCCAAGACCCCTATGTTAAGACAAGACCAGAACTTATGGCAAATTCATCAGGATTCCCAGAGAGAGAAAAGGTGAATGTTTCAATGCTTCTTACCTCTGAACAATTTTTATTCAGAAAATTGGTGTGCACGCACCTGCAGGAAGTGAACAAGTGACTTCAGCTCTGCAGAGATTGAGAATGATGCTGAGAACAGGCTGGGAGTTACCAATAAGTAGCCACAGAATGTTGGTAACCAGACAGAAAAGAAAGTAAGTGAATATAACCTGAGTGAGCTTGGAAGCACATTTTCCCCCAGTGAATCCTCCACATGATAATGTCACCTAGCCAATACCTGAGACCCCATGAAAAGGACCCAGCTAAGCTATACCCAGACTCATGACCCACGGAAACTGAAATAATAATTATCTGCTGCTTTAAGCTGCCCAGACTCATGACCAATGGAAATTGAAATAATAAATGTGTGTTTTTAAATTAGTGGTAATTTTCTACTCAGCAATAGATACCTAATATGTTGAGTGATTGCTTTATTTGGAGCCACAGCTACACAGCAATTATCCAGATGATACATGCCAAAACCCATTTCTGCTAAAGAAAGTCTGGAGGCAGATCCCAAGATGGTTGAAATAAGAGGCAGCTCCAGCAGCTCCCAGTGAGAGAGATGCAGAAGCCGAGTGGTCTCCACAATTCCAAATGAGGTACCAGGTTCATTTTGTGGGTCTGGTTGGACAGTGGGTATAAACCAAATAGGGCAAGTTGAGGCAAGGTGGGCACTGCCCCACCCAGGAGGTGCATGCAACCGACTGGAGGACTGGGGATCTCCCCTCTGGGACTTTGGTTCAGATACAGTGCTCCCCAAGCCCTCTACAACCCACAGAACAGCAGATCTTCACCAGGCTGAAAAGCCTCAGTGAGCTGCCTGAACAGGGCAG
The DNA here is from genome assembly GCA_021498475.1 of Saguinus midas. NCBI lineage: Eukaryota > Metazoa > Chordata > Mammalia > Primates > Cebidae > Saguinus > Saguinus midas. The sequence goes on along the minus strand of JAKFGQ010000354.1, from coordinate 20,873 downwards.
ACGGCAGGCACTGGGGCTGTCAGCATAGATCTAGGCAGAAGCACTGGCTGACACCAGAAAGCCAAAAGCCAGCGGGATGGAGCTACCTGCCCCCAGAAAGAAGGGAACTGAAAACAGGGAAACAGCCCATACAGCAGGATGGGTCCCCCACCACCACAAAGCCCAGCAGGCTAAAAAACTCTCACTCCAGAGTTTGCACCCAGAACATCAGTTAGAGAGCAACCAGGAATGATCCAGCTCAGTGGGGGAAGGGCAGCCACCATTGCAGAAGCCAGCCTAATTTTCCTGAGTAAATAAAGATGCAGCAGCTCCACTGAATCTGTGGCAGCCCAGCAGCACCTCTGCAGGCAGACAAAGGAAAGGCCACCTCCCAAGCAGCTACCTGAGATCAAAACTATATAAATCCAAGGAGATGGGAAGAAACCAGCAAGAAGAATGAAACCATCAAAACCAGAATGTCTCCCCACCACGAGATCACAACTCCTCACCAGCAAGGAAACAAAGCAGGACAGAGAACAAATTTGATGAACTGACAGAAGCAGGCTTCAGAAGGTGGGTAATAACAAACTTCTCTGAGTTAAAGGAACATGTTCTATCCCAATGCAAAGAAACTAAAACCTTGAAAAAGGTTAGAAAAAATGCTAACTAGAATAACCAGCTTAGAGAAGAACATAAATGACTTGATGGAGCTGAAAACACAGCACAAGAACTTCATGAAGCATACACAAGTTTCAATAGCTGAATAGATCAAGCAGAAGAAAGGATATCAGAGATTGAAGATCAACTCAATGAAATAAAATGAGAAGGCAAGAAATGAACAAAGCCTTCAAGAAATATGGGATTATGTGAAAAGACCTAATCTATGCTTGATCGGTGTACTGAAGATGACGGGAGAATGAATCCAAGCTGGAAAACACTCTTCAGGATATTATCCAGGAGAACTTCCCCAACCTAGCAAGGCAGGCCAACATTCAAATACAGGAAATACAGAGAACACCACAATGATACTCTAGAAGAGCAACCCCAAGGCACATAATTGTCAGGTTCACCAGGGTTGAAATGAAGGAAAAATACTAAGGGCAGCCAGAGAGAAAGGTCAGGTCACCCACAAAGGGAAGCACATCAGACTCACAGCAGATCTCTCAGCAGAAACCCTACAAGCCAGAAGAGAGTGCGGGCCAATATTCAAAATCCTTAAAGAAAAGAACTTTCAACCCAGAATTTCATATCCAGCCAAACTAAGCTTCATAAGTGAATGGAGAAATAAAATCCTTTATGGACAAGCAATTGCTGAGAGATTTTGTCACTACCAGACCTGCCCTACAAGAGCTCCTGAAGGAAGCACTAAACACAGAAAGGAAAACCAGTACCAGCCACTGCAAAAAGAACCAAATGGTAAAGACCAATGATGCAATGAAGAAATTATGCCAACCAAAGGGCAAAACAACCAACCAGTAATAAAATGGCAGGATCAAATTCACATAACAATATTAACATTAAATGTAAATGGACTAAATGCCCCAATCAAAAGACACAGACTGGCAAATTGGATAAAAGCCAAGAACCATCAGTGCTGTATTCAGGAGACCCATCTCATGTGCAAAGACACACATAGACTCAAAATAAAGGGATGGAAGAAGATTTACCAAGCAAATGGAGAGCAAAAAAAGCAGGGTGGCAATCCTAGTCTCTGATAAAATGGACTTTAAACCAACAAAAAGATCAAAAGAGACAAAGAAGGGCATTACATAATGGTAAAAGGATCAATACAACAAGAAGAGCTAACTATCCTAAATATATATGCACCCAATACAGGAGCACCCAGATACATAAAGCAAGTCCTTAATGACCTACAAAGAGACTTAGACTCCACAATAATAGTGGGAGACTTTAACACTCCACTGTCAATATTAGACAGATCAATGACAGAAAATCAACAAGGAAATCCAGGACTTGAATGCAGATCTGGACCAAGCAACTTAATAGACATTTACAGAACTCTCAACCCCAAATCCACAGAATATACATTCTTCTCAGCACCACATCACTTACTCTAAATTGACCACATAATTGGAAGTAAATCACTCCTCAGCAAATGCAAAAGAACAGAAATCATAACAAACAGTCTCTCAGACCACAGTGCAATCAAATTAGAACTCAGGATTAAGAAACTAACTCAAAACTACACAACTTCATGGAAAATGAACAACTGGCTCCTGAATGTCAACTGGATAAACAATGAAATGAAGGCAGAAATAAAGATGTTCTTCAAAACCAACAAGAATGAAGACAAACATACCAGAATCTCTGGGACACATTTAAAGCAGTGTCTAGAGGGAAATTCATAGCAATAAATGCCCACATGAGGAGCAAGGAAAGGTCTAAAATTGACACCCTATCATCAAAATTGAAAGAGTTAGAGAAGCAAGATCAAAAAAACTCAAAAGCTAGCAGAAGACAAGAAATAACTAAGATCAGAGCAGAACTGAAGGAGATAGAGACACAAAAACCCTTCAAAAAATCAACAAATCCAGGAGCTGGTTTTTGAAAAGATCAACAAAATAGATAGACCACTAGCCAGACTAATAAAAAAGAAAGAGAGAATAATCAAATAGATGCAATAGATTTCAAAGGAATGCTTCAGTTTTACCCATTCAGTATGATACTGGCTGTTGGTTTGTCATAAATACCATTTATTATTTTGAGATATGTTCGAGTTTATTGAGGGTTTTTAGCATGAAGGGCTGTTGAATTCTGTCAAAGGCCTTCTCTGCATCAAGATAATCATGTGTTTTTTGTCTTTGGTTCTGTTTATGTGGTGAATTATGTTTATAGACTTGCATATGTTGAACCAGCCTTGCAACCCCAGGATAAATCCTACTTGATCATGGTGAATAAACTTTTGATGTGCTGTTGGCCATACTGCCCAAAGTAATTTACAGATTCAATGCTATCCCCATCAAGCTACCAATGACCTTCACAGAACTGAAAAAAATCACCTTAAACTTCATATGGAAGCAAAAGAGAGCCCGCATAGCCGAGTCAATTCTAAGCAAAAAGAACAAAGCGGGAGGCGTCACACTACCAGACTTCAAACTATACTACAAGGCTACAGTAATCAAAACAGCATGGTACTGGTACCAAACAGAGATATAGACCAATGGCACAGAACAGAGGCCTCGGAGGCAACACAACATATCTACAACCATCTGATCTTTGACAAACCTGACAAAAGCAAGCAATGGGAAAGGATTTCCTGTTTAATAAATGGTGTCGGGAAAAGTGGCTAGCCATGTTCAGAAAGCAGAAACTGGACCCTTCTTGACACTTTACACTAAAATTAACTCCAGATGGATTAAAGACTTAAATGTAAGACCTGACACCATAAAAACCCTAGAAGAAAATCTAGGCAAAACCATTCAGGACATAGGCATAGGCAAGGACTTCATGACCAAAACACCAAAAACATTGGCAACAAAAGCCAAAATAGACAAATGGGACCTAATCAAACTCCACAGCTTCTGCATGGCAAAAGAAACAGTCATTAGACTGAATTGGCAACCAAAAGAATGGAAAAATTTTTGCAGTTTACCCATCTGAGAAAGGGCTAATATCCAGAATCTACAAAGAACTAAAACAGATTTACAAGAACAAAACAAACAAGCCCATTCAAAAGTGGGCAAAGGTTATGAACAGACACTTTACAAAAGAAGACATACATGAGGCCAACAAACACATGAAAAATGCTCATCATCACTGGTCATTAGAGAAATGCAAATCAAAACTACATTGAGATACCATCTCACGCCACTTAGAATGGCGATCATTAAAAATCTGGAGACAACAGATGCTGGAGAGGATGTGGAGAAAGAGGAACACTCTTACACTGTTGGTGGGAGTGTAAATTAGTTCAACCATTGTGGAAGACAGTGGTGATTCCTCAAGGACCTAGAAATAGAAATTTATTTGACCCAGCAATCCCATTACTGGGTATACATCCAAAGGAATATAAATCATTCTACTATAAGGACACATGCACACGAATGTTCATTGCAGCACAGTTTACAATAGCAAAGACCTGAACCAACCCTAATGCCCATCAGTGATAGACTGGACAGGGAAAATGTGGCACATATACACCATGGAATATTATGCAGCCATCAAAAACGATGAGTTCGTGTCCTTTGAGGGACATGGATGAACCTGGAAACCATCATTCTCAGCAAACTGACACAAGAACAGAAAATCAAACACCGCTTGTTCTCACTCATAGGTGGGTGTTGTACAATGAGAACACATGGACACAGGGAGGGAAGCACCACACACTGGTGTCTGTTGGGAGGAAATAGGGGAGGGAGAGCAGGGTTGGGGAGTTGGGGAGAGATAGCATGGGAAGAAATGCCAGATATGGGTGAAGGGGAGGAAGGCAGCAAATCACACTGCCACGTGTGTACCTATGCAACAATCTTGCATGTTCTTCACATGTACCCCAAAACCTAAAATGCAATAAAAAAAAATAAAAATTAAAAAAAACAATAAAGGAGACATCACCACTGATTCCATAGAAATACAAACTACAATCAGAGATTACTACAAACAACTCTATGCACATAAACCAATAAACTTGGAAGAAATGGATAAATTCCTGGACACTTACACGCTCCCAAGACTAAACCATTAAGGATTTGAAACTTTGAATAGATCAACAAAGAGGGCTGAAGTTGAGGTGACAGTTAATAGCCTACCAACTAAAAAAGCCCAGGTCCAGATGGGTTTACAGTCAAATTCTACCAGACGTACAAAGAGGAGCTGGTACCATTCCTTCTGAAACTATTCCAAACAATACAAAAAGAGGGAATCCTCCCCAACTCATTTTATGAGACCAGCATCATCCTGATACCAAAACTGGGCAAAGATGCTCAGGCCAATATCCATGATGAACATTGACACAGAAATATTCAATAAAACACTGGCAAACAGAATGCAACAGCAAATGAAAAAGCTTATTCATCATGATCAAGTAAGCTTCTTCCTGGTTATAAAAGGCTGGTTCAACATACACAAGTCTATAAACATAATACATCATCACATAAACAGAACCAAAGACAAAAACCACATGATTATCTCAATAGATGCAGAAAAGGCTGTCGACAAAATTCAACAATGCTTTATGCTAAAAATGCTTAATAAACTAGGTATCAATGGAACATATTACAAAATAATAAAAGCTATTTAGGACAGACCCATAGCAAATATCATACTGAGTGGGCAAAAACTGGAAGAATTCCCTTTGAAATCTGGCACAAGACAAGGATGCCCTCTCTCACCACTCCTACTCAATATAATATTGGAAGTTCTAGCCAGAACAATGAGGCGAGAAAAAGAAATAAAGTGTATTCAATTAGAAAAAGAGGAAGCCAAACTGTCTCTTTTGCAGATGACATGATTGTATATTTAGAAGACCCCATTGTCTCAGCGCAAAATCTCCTGAAACTGATAAGCAAATTCAGTAAAGTCTCAGGATATAAAATCAATGTGTAGAAATCACAAGCATTCCTATACACCAATAACAGACTTAAAGAGAGCCAAATCAAGAACTAACTGCCATTCACAATTGCTACAAAGAGAATAAAATACCTAGGAATACAACTAACAAGGAACATAAAGGACCTCTTCAAGGAGAACTACAACCCACTGCTTAACGAAATAAGAGAGGACACAAACAGATGGAAAAACATTCCATGCTCATGGTTAGGAAGAATCAGTATCATAAAAATGGCCATACTGCCTAAAGTAATTTATAGAGTCAATGCCATCACCATCAAGCTACCAGTGACCTTTTGCACAGATTCTGAGACTTTGTTGAATATTCTTATCATTGTTTCAGGGTGAGTTTAATCCACCCGTCGCCTGAGTAGTTGCTGACTTTTCGATTGGGTCTCTGAGTGATGCCCAGATTGTTGATGATGAAGTATTTCTGTTACTTAGTTTTCCTTCTAACAGTCTAGCCCTCTGCTGTATGACTGCTGAGGTCCACCCAGGCCCTGCTTGTCTGGGGTACACCTGTAGCAGCTGCGGAACAGTGAGGGATGCTACCAGTTTCTTCTTCTGCTATCTTTGTCCCAGAATGATGCCCACCAAATGTCAGTCTGATCAGTCCTTTTTGAGGTGACTCTTGGATATACAGGGGTCAGGAGCTGCTTGAGGAGGTGGTCTGTACTTTATAGGAGCTCAAGTGCTGAGCTGTGAGCTCTTGATCATTCAGGGCTGTTAGGCAGGTATGTTTAAGTCTGCTGCAGCAGAACTCATAAAACCCCTTTTTTCCTCAGATGCTCTGTCTCGGGAGTTAGGGCTTTCTTTATGAGTATCCATTGCACTGTCCTGCCCAGCTAGGAGGCAGTCTAGTCACTATTTGCCTGAGGCTCCCCTGCTGCTGGGGTCCGCCTGTTGCCCTCTGCCCTGCTGCGTGGGCTCCGCCCCTGTTGGCAGAGTCTCTCTGTTATGGCGGTTGCCTCGGCAATGGCAGGCTGCATCAGCAATGGGAGTGTACCTCAGTAGGGCAGGAATGCCTCGGTAATGGTGGATGCCCTCCTCCACTGAGCTGCACCATCCTGGGTTCAGCTGTCCCCACAGTGAAACTCTCAACCCCGAGCATTTTGAATCGGTTTTGTTTGTCCCTGTGGGGTGGGACCCACCGAGCCTGATCACCTGGCTCCTGCCTCAGAGCCCTTTTTTTTTTTTTAATTTGAACGGTTGACTCTCTCCCAGGTGTTTCAGTTGCCTGCTGATAGGGCACCAGGATCTGTGTGATTTCATGCAGTGACCCACTGTGCTGGCTCAAATGTCGCCTTCCGGGAATCTCCTGGTCTGGCTCACTGTCCAAGTCCCTTAATCAGATGGATATGCTAATCTGCCTCCCAAATCTCAGATTGCTGGTTTAACAGGGCACCCGTGCGTTCTGTGTGGAGAGCTGCTGTGTTGCGGCACGGGCAAACGTGTGCCAGCTGAAACAGCTGCGCTGGCATCCTGTGTCTCTCCTACACCTGGGAATTTCCATTCTGTGGGCAACAAAGATCCGTCTGGAAATGCGGCTTGCACTCACCCTCTGCGTCTTCACTGAGAGCTGCAATCCTGAGTTGCTCCTACCATGCCATCTTCTTTTTCATGAAAACTCATTTGGAAATACAGTGATCACTTACCCTCTGCGTTCTCACTGGGAACTGCACTCCAGAGCTGTTCCTATTTAGACATTTTGGATCCTGAATCACAATTCAAGAGCTTTGATTTCTTGAGCAAGTTTTACCTTTCTGTGCTTCAGTTTTCTCATCTATAAAATGAGGATAGCAACAGAACCTACATTATAAAATTGTAAAAAATAAATGGAGTGAATACATCTAAAATGTTGAGATCAGTGTACATGGAGCTTAATAAAATTAGCTTTTATTAAAGTGATTTGCTCTTGAAATTCATTTCATAACCTTTTGATTTGTTTGCTGAGTCTTCTGTCAAATATATTCTTGCAGGACTTTTGTAGCATATTCTGTCCCTTGATTTCTGGCTCACAGCCAGGAAACTCAACAACTTCTGACATCACTGGCAAAGCTGTTCGCCACTTTCCTAAGTCAGACTCATAGAATACCAGAAAATATATTTTTAATTGATTCCTAAACCATTCTGTCTTCACACACCATATCTGTCATTAAAAATACATTTCAGACTTTTTCTCACTCTATCTAGTTCTATACATGTGAATCAGCAGACATGAACAGGCTCAAGTACAAGTTCTAGAGCTTACAGCTAAGATTGCTTCCATAACCTTTAGAGTAGATGTCATCAGCCAGTAGAACCCTGTGTTCTTCCCAAATGCCAGGAACTTTGTGATGTGATGATGATCTCTGGGAAGCTTTAGTGTTCTAGCCTTCAAAATCAAACTAAAACAAAGGTTATTTTTAGTAGAATAGCCACTAGTAACATTTCCTTATGGTTTTCTACCATATCATATTATTTAATTCATTCCTTTATATTGGTTGTTTCTTATATGTCTTTTCATATCTTTTCCTTTTATTTATTTTTTTACTTTCTATATTTCTTCCATTCTGCCGAAAATCATCATCCTCTCTAGTGTGCCAGAGAATAGGCCCATGCCTCTTGGCCTCACCTTAGCACACCAGCCTGCATCTGTAGTCAACACACTCAGGACTATCCTAAGTAGGAATCAGAGTCCTTAAATGTAAGGTCCGTGGAGCAGTTTCCTCAATATGAGCAAGCAGTCCTTAGCTCACCCTTCTTCCACGCAATTCCACAGAACTTTTCCTTGTAAACGTTCTAGGGTCACCCGTTATGTAGCCATTACCTTACTCCCTACAGTAAATTGTTAACAATTAAGCCATTATTAACCACCCTTTAGATACTCCCCAAAAGAACTTGGTAAACTCTTTCCTTTTCCCTTTTGAAATGCACTTAATTTGTTGCAGTCACATCATTCTGAATGTAATTCCATGAATTCAGCTATCAAAAGACAACATAAGAGAGTGACATCAGTGAAAATGATGGAGTAGAGAAAGCCAAAGTTTTGTTCCTCCTAAAAGTAGCAAATAAACTAGCAAAACTATCAGAATCAACTTTATTGGAACTCTGGAAATGAATCAAAAGTTTATAGCAACCAGTTGAATGCTAAAAAAATCCAGCTGAATCTCTTTTTCTTTTTGAGATGGAGTCTCGCTCTGTTATCCAGGCTGGAGTGCAATGGCATGATCTTGATTTACTGCAATCTCCACCTCCTGGGTTCCAGTGATTCCCCTGCATCAGCCTCCCATGTAGCCGGGATTACAGGCATGCGCCCACACCAAGCTAATTTTGTATTCTTAGTAGAGATGGAATTTCTCCAGTGGCCAGGCTGTACACGAACTCCTAACCTCAAGTGATCTGCCTGCTCTGGCCTCCCAAAGTGCTGGGATTACAGGGATGAGCCACCACGCCCTGCCCTGAATCTTGATAAGAGAGCTTTGTGGCATTTTATCTTAACCTTGACACCATTCCTCAACTTGTTGGCAAATTGAAGACAACAGCCCACATTTCTGGTATAGGTTCCTAATGCTGAAGGAGCAGAATATATCTTATTCTAAAAGATTTGTGGTTGTTTTGACCTCTCTCAGGCTTCCTGAAGGACCAGTTCAAAGGACTTACTGTTATATCACCTAACCTGAAACTCTCCCAGGACTGAGGTGGCTACACAGGGAGCACTTACTGAAAATATTGAAAGACAAATGTGTAAACCACTGCCACCTGGAGCAAGTCTTTGTCTAGTAAGTCTAATGCTTGGACTTTCTTGGGAACAGTTTCTATTATTTTTTTTCTCTCTGAATGGGCCATAATTTCTTGTTTCTTTTCCTGACTCATAATTTGTGGTTGAAAATTGGACATCTTAGAGATTATAATGTTGCGACTCAGAAGTCATGTTCTCTCTCTCTGAGATTTCTTGTTGCTGTCATTTTTTGAACAAATTTTGTAAAGTCTGTTTGTGTGTGGCCACAAAAATTTTTGTTCCTTTAGCTTAGTGGTCATCTAATGATTCAACAGATAGTCCCTGAAATAACTGGGACCAAAACCAAAAAGAAAATTCCCAGTCTTTGTAAATAGGCTCTGTGTGTATATTGGGGCATGCCTTCAACACTCAGCCAGGCAGTTTGCAATACTGTCTTAGCCTTCGCTTCCTGTTCCCAACCAAGCCTGAAAGTAAATCGGAGATGAGAGCTTCCGAGTTTCTCTGGTCTTTTCTGAGCAATCTCCAAGCCCTGGCAATTCTGGATATCTAGGAATATGTGGGAGCTTTGCAAAGCTCTTGCTCCTCAAAGCATCTACTCCCAGCCTTTCCTCTTAACTGTTCTGATTTGCCTATTGTTTGCCATTAACTCCTTGCTTCATTGATTCTTCAAATATTTGCTCTTTTCCTTTTTTTTCTTCTCTCTCTTTGTGGAACTCCTATTCTGTAGACACTGGTATACTTGACAGTGTCCACAAGTCTCAGGCTCTGATCATTTTTTTCTTTCATTCTTTCTACTGCTTCTTGGGTTGGGTCATCTCAAATGACCTGTCTTCAAGATCACTGTCTTTCTCTCGCCTGCTAAATTTTGCTGTTGAACCCCTCTAATCACTTTTTTTTTTATTTTGGTTATTATACATTTCAACACTATAATTTGTTTCTTTTTTTTCTATAATTTATAAATCTATCTATTGATATTCTCTATTTGGTGAGATACCATTCTCATATTTTCCTTTAGTTCTGTGTACACGGCTTTCTTTAGCTCATTGACTATATTGAAATTGTTGATTTGAAGACATGATGCCTGAAAACTTCCCAAACTTGATAAGAGAACCCTGAAAGCTGTGTGACAGAAGTGACTTATCATGGACAAGGGATTCTCAATAAGAAAAACAGCTTTCTCATCAGAAATGAGTGAAGCTAAAGAGTAGTGGGACAACATACTTAAAGTATCAAAATAAAAAAGAAAGAAGAAAACAAACTGTCAATAAGAATTCTATAGTGGGCAAAACTATGCTTCATAAATAAGGGAGAAATTAAGACTTTCCTGAATAAACAAAAATTGTGATAGTTTATCACTGGTAGACCTGCCCTACAAGAAACCCTTCAGGCTGAAATGAAAAGACACCAGAAAGCAACTCAATTCCACACAAAGAAATCAAAACACCAGTGAAGTTAACTACATAGGTAAAGACTCAGTTTTAAATTATTTTTGGTTCATAACTCTTTTTCTATATCATTTAAAAGACAGCACCCATTCTACCAATCTCTGCATTTTAATTGGAGTTTAATCTATCTACATCTAATGTAATTAAGTATAAAGACTTACACTTCTGCTATTTTTCTATTTGTTTTCTATGTGTCTTATAACTTTGTTTTGTTTTTCAATTCCTCTACTACTGTCTTCTTTGTGTGAGTTTTTTTTCTAGTGTGCCATTTTATTTCTCATTTATTTTACTATATGTTTCTTAAATATTTTCTCAGTGATTGCCCTAAGGATTACAATTAACATCTTTATAAAAATCTAGTTTGAATTAATATCAACAGCACACAAAAACTTTGCTCCTATAGAGTTTCACTCCTCTCTCACCTTGCTTATGCTGTTATGATCACAAATTACATCTCTGTATATTTTATGCCCATCAACATTGATTTCTAATTATCCCAGGATGCAGAAGTATTTCAAATATAAAAACCAATCAATGTAATATGCCATATTAATGGCAGGAAAACTGACATGATTACCTTGAGATAGAAAAAGCATTTGACAAAATGTAGCACTCTTTTATGACAAAAACAGTTTAAAAGCTAGGAATAAAGGAAAACTTCCTAAACAAGATAAAAGCCACATATGGAGAAAACCCACAGCTAACATCATACTTAACGGCAAAAGACTGAAAGCTTTCCTCTAAGATTAGGAAAAGACAAGAATTCCCATTTTAGTCACTTCTATTAAACATCGTGCTGTAACTTGGAAAGGAGGTAGTAAAACTATTTCTATTTACAGATGACAGAATCTAATACAGAGAAAATTCTAAAGAAAACATACAACAATCAGTTGCATTTCTATACAGTAGCAATGAAAATTAAAAAAAATAAAATTAGGAAAATAATTCATTCTACAATATCATCAAAAAGTATAAATATTTATGGATAAAAACCAAGGAGATGTAAGACTTATATACTGAAAATTACAAAACATTGTTGAAAGAATTTAAAGAAGACACAAATAACTGGAAAGGCAGCCTATGTTAATGGATTAGAAGACTTAATTTTGTTAAGATGTCAATATTCTGCAAATAGATCTACAGATTTGTTGTAATTCTATCAAAATTCCCACTGCTTTTTTTGCAGAAATGTACAAGCTAATCCTAAAATTTATGAAATTGCAAGGAAACCCAAATAGTTGAAACAATTTTGAAAAAGAAGAAAAAATGTGAAGGAGTTACACTACTACAAAGTTACAGTAATTAAAAGAGTGTGCTACTGGTATCAGCATAGATATCAAGATCAATGGGATAGAAATGGGAGGCCAGAATTAAACCTACATAACCATAGGCAATTGGCCTTTGACAAAGTTGACAAGATCATTCAATGAGGGAAACAATAGTCTCCTCAACAAATGGTGGTGAGACAACTGAATAAATTTAACCAATGAGATGTAAGAATGGATGAATTTGGATCCTCACCTCACACTTTATACAAAATTAACTCAACTAGACTAAAGACTTTAATATAAAGACTAAAACTCTTGGAATAAAACATATGGGAAATCTTCACAATCTTGGCTTTAGCAATGGATTTTTAGATATGATACCAAAACAGGAAAAATAGATAAATTGGACTTTATAAAAATGAAAGTATTTCATACATCAAAGGAGCCTATCAAGAAAGTAAAAAGACACTCCACAGAATTGGAGAAAATATTTGCAATTACATGTCTGATAAGAGTTTAGTATTAGAATATATAAACACAACTCGACAACAAAAAGATGAATGACCCAATTAAAGAACTGGCAAGGACTTAATAGATATTTCTCCAAAGAAAATATATGAATGATCAATAAGCACATGAAAAGATGTTCAACATCTTTAGTCATTAGGAAATCACACACACACACACACACACACACACACACACAAAATGAGACACTACTTCACACTTACTAAGATGGCAATAATAAAATGGAAATTGAGTGTTGACAAAGATGTGGAAAAATTGGAATCCTCACACATTACTGGTGGGAATGTAAAATGGCACAGCTGCTATGGAAAATAGTTTGGCAGTTCCTCAAAAAGTTAAACATGGAATTATATGACCCAGCAATTCCTCTCCTAGGTACATACCTAAGAGAATTAAAAACAGGTGTTCAAACAAATACTTGTGCATGCTTGTTTATAACAGCATTACTCATTATAGCCACAAAGTAGAAACTACCTTAGTGTTCATCAGCAAATAAATGAATACCTTAAATGTAGTATACCCATATAATGGAATATTGTTCAGCCATAAAAAAGAATAAAGTATGGATGAACCTTGAAAATATTAAGAAGTGAAAGAAGCCAGACACAAGAGTCACATACTGTATGATTCCATTTATATGAAATGTTCAGAATAGGCAAAGCAAGAGACAGAAAGCAGATTAGTGGTTGCCAGGCTGGAAGGAAGGTAGAATGGGAAGTGACTAGTGACTAATGGGTACAGAGTTTCTTTTGGAGATGATGAAAATTCAGAATTAGATCATAATGATAGTTACACAATCTTGGGAGTGTACTAAAAGCCACTGAGTTGCACTCTTTTAAAGGTTAAAATGGTGAATTTTTGGAGAAAAAAAAAACTAAAAACTAAAAGCCAGAATCAGAAAGGAAATTAAAAGATAAGAATGATATTGTTAACCTCAATGATGTAGTTATAAATTATAAAATTGACCTTGCAAAGTTAAAGGAAGATTTTGCTGCAAATCAAATTGGGGTGACTTACACAGGTATAGAAACTGTGTATTTCAAACTTTTTGAAACAATCTGATTTTACTTAATTGTATTATTTTCAATAAAGAAAACAAAAAGGCTAGACAAATAAACATACTTAAAATTACAAAACTGGGCGATTCCACCTGACCTTCTATTCATTAAGAGTGTGTCCCAGAATGAACGTAAATTGGGAAAAAGAAATATATTATTAGGTTGGGTGTGGTGGCTCACGCCTGTAATCCCAGCACTTTAGGAGGCTAAGGCAGTCGGATCACCTGAGGTCAGGAGCTTGAGACCAACCTAACCAACATGGAGAAACCCCATCTCTGAAAAATACAAAATTGGCCCGGCATGGTGGCACATGCCTGTAATCCCCACTACTCAGGAGGCTGAAGCAGGGTGCTCGAACCTGGCAGGCGGAGGTTGTGGTGAGCTGAGATCACAGCATTGTGCTACAACCTGAGCAACAAGAGCAAAACTCCGTCTCAAAAAAAAAGAAAAAAAAGAAATGGGACTTTAGGAGGTGATTAGACCATGAGGGTTCCACCTTCTTAAGTGGTTTTAATGTCTTAATAAGAGAGCTTTCTGGAGTGGGCTCTCTTTTATCTCTTCTGTGAAGTGAGGAACACTGTTCCTTCCCTGCAGAGGCTGCAGCGTTCAAGTCACCATCTTAGAAGCGGAGACACCAAACCTGCCAGGGCCTTGATATTAGAGTTCTAGTTTCCAGATCTGTGAGCCAGAAAATTTGTTTCTTATAAATTACGCGGTCTTATTCTGTTATAGCAGCACAAAATGGACAGAATGGTGTGCTACTCGAGCACAAACCTTGGAGCCATGAGAACAAGGTTTGAATACTGACACAGGAAAGGAATTAACAATGAAGACTTCAGGAAGTCATTTAACTTCTCTTCAGCCCAATTCCTAATGTCTTTATTGAGATGCCAATCCACATAGACTAATAATTAGCCTCAGAGGAACTAAGATCTATCATAATTTCTAAAGACTGGCCTGTATGGGAAAATAAGAAAACTACTTTAAACCTGCTGAAGGGAGTTATGGCAAATGTCCTAGATCTCAATTGTCTTAAGCTGGCCAGCTTGACAAGGAAAAGAGAACATTCTATGCAAAAGGAGTTACACATGAAAAGAGACAAAATTATGGAGGATAATGACACGATATTGTAACAGGAACACAGTATTGAGGTAACTTGGGTAGCACATGTCTAGAAGGGACAGAAGGTGAACTGAAAATGTGAGTTGGGGCCAGATCATTACAGAGTAGTCTTTCTTGAGTATATCACTTAAGAACTTCAAGAAGAGGGATGCAATCAGCTTTGCATTTTTAGAAAGATAACTCTGGCTGAGATGGGAGAATGGATTGAAGTGACAGGCAGTTCATCAAGGTAACCAGTTGGGAGAACTGGCAGAGATGAAGACTAGAAGTGATAATTGACAAATGCTGTTGATTGAATGGATATTGGAGGAGAGAAAGGAGGCATCAAAAGTGACTCGAGGGCTGGGTGGTGGCTCACACCTCTAACCCTAGCACTTTGGGAGGCTGAGGCAGGCGGGTCAGCCTGTCCAACATGGAAACCCCATCTCTACTAAAAATACAAAAATTAGCTGGGCTTTGTGGCACATGACTGTAATCCCAGCTACTCAGGAAGCTAAGGCAGGAGAATCACTTGACCCCAGGAAGCAGAGGTTGCAGTGAGCTGAGATGGCCCACAGCACTCCAGCCTGGGCAATAGAATGATACTCTATCTCAAAAACAAACACAAACAAAAAGTGACTCTAGGCTTATTGTGCTCCTTGGAGGATAAGGACCACAGGAAGAGGAGTGGTTTGGGATACAGTTAGAAATATAGTCAGGTCTCTGTATCCATAGGTTCTACATCCCTGGTTCCCCAATCACAGGTTGAAAATATTAGAAAAAAATTGCATCTGTACTAAACATGTATAGACTTTTTCCTTGTCATTATTCTCTAAACAACATTCTATAACAACTATTTACATAGCATTTAGATTGGATTAGGTATTATAAGTAATCTAGAGATGATTCAAAATATGTGGGAGGATGTACATGGGTTATATTCAAATGGTACAATATTTTATATTAGGAACTTGAGTTTTCACAGATTTGGTATCCATAGGAGGTCCTGGACCCAATCCCCCACAGATATAGAAGGACACCTGTATATATTTGGAGCCCAATGGGAAGATACACATTTGAGAATAGGTGGTAGTTGGTATCATTAATTCATTATGTTCAGCAAGGTACTAAGTTCTATGATGCTATTACATGGATTTTCTCTTAGGATTTTATAGACTAAAGGTGATAGGTAAGGTATTTCATAAGTAGATACATTAAGATGTATGAAAAGCAGTGTTATAATCAATGAAATACAGAATAGCTAACCCATTCCAAATTAGGAATCACAGGAAGCCTCTCTGACAATGTAACATTTCCACTTTGACTTTCAGGGCAAGTAGCAATTAGCTGAAGGAGAGAAACTAGGCAGCATGAACACTCTGTACAAAGGCCTAGAAAAAGAGAGGACTGCCCACTGAAGATCTGAAGGACATTCAGGAATACTAGAGCAGGGAATGCAAGAGATAGGAAAAGCAGCAAGCAGGAATGAGGCTGTGAGGGGCCTCATAAGCCTTGGAAAGAAATCTGGGTATTTGTGTTGGGAGTATGTTGACAAAACTGAGTTCTAGAAAGGTCATGGTGCCACACTGGAGAACGACATAGAAGGGAGTGACGTTGTTTGCAGAAATCAGTTAGGCTTTCAGTGGCCTGGATGAGACTAACAGCAGCCCGTGACAGAAGGAACAAATAAAACAGCAGATTTATGAATCAGAATTGTTTCAAGGAGACAGAAACCACCTCAAAAAGCTCGATTAAAAGTGAGGAACTTCTTCGCTTCAGTAACGGAATCACAGAAAGGCCAGGGAGCTGTTGGCCCACAAGGGATAGATGGGGAATGGAGTGCTGCCACCTTTTCTACTTTTGCTTTCATCTCTGCTCATCTTGATTAGCTATCCATCTTTCAGGCCTGGCAGGGTACATGGCCTGTTAGTGGCTCTGAAATCACATCTTTAAGGCTTCTGACTAAAGAATGAGACTTTTCTCTCTGATTCAGAATAGATTCAGAATATAAGGTCCCAGGAAAAGCTGGGATTGGCTGGGCTCAGATCATCTGGACTCAATTCTTTGGCCAAAGTACTTCTCCTTAAAAGGTAAGAGCGTTGTGTAAGGGACATGCTTACCCCAGTGGTCAAGGTAAGGTCTGTTACAAGGAAGGTGGTAGGAAGATGCTGGCAGTCCCGGGCAGACACAAAAGCAATTCAGATATTCAGGTGGTATAATTGACACAAAAGCACTTCAGATATTCAGGTAGTCCGAATTTGGTGACTGATTGTGGGTGAAGGACAGGAATGAGCTTAGTTTCCTATCTTGGACAAATGGGAGGATGTAGAGGCATTCTCTGAGACAGGAAACACAAGAGCAGAAAGAAACTGTTTGAAAGAGAAAATGAGTTCAGATTTGTACCCTGGGAGTGCTGAAGAGCACATGGTCAGCCAATTTGAGATGCCCAACAAGGGCCTGATGCTCAGAAGTAACGCCAAGCTGGACAGAGATTTGGAATCATCAGCACTGGCAGGGTCACTGCAGCCCAGGATTGGATGTGATCTTCCAGGAAGAATGGAGAGTGAGAAAAGAGGAGGAACTCTGGGGCACCAACATTTAAAGGAGGAACAGAGAAAACTATGAAGCAGCAAGAGAGGAAGAAAACCAGGAAGTAATCCTATAATTATGTGATTTCTGGTTCAAAATGCTTATGAGAGCTCACAGGAGAATTAAACAGCTGGTGGGAAGTGGAAGGAAGAGGACATGCCTCCAGTCTCTAAGAAGCTCAATCTGTAAGCCCAGATCAGATCAGAATACATCAGCTAACAATGCAAGTAATGTATGACAGGTACCAACATGAGTTCTAGGAGGAGGAAGAGAACAGGAGCATTAGGATTGCAGTAGCCAGGGGAAGTAGGATATAAGTAGACCCTAAAAAGTGGGTAAGACTTGAATAGCTGGACACTGGGATTGGAGAGAGGAATTTCAGCTTGGAGGAATTTCACACCCAAAGGAGGAACTACACCAGAAACACTCAGGAGATGTGCTTATGTTGTGGATTGATAAAGAGATTATTTTAGGAGGGTAAGCTTGGCCAGTTAGAGAGGGCCTTGAATGCCAAGCAAAGACACCCGGTAAAAAAAAACTCTAGTTAGTAGGGAGCCTTCAAAGGTTTCAGATACTCCCTAAAGGAAACTGGGCCAGGCGTGGTGGCTCACGCCTGTAATCCCAGCACTTTAGGAGGTCAAGGCAGGAGGAATACCTGAGGTCAGAAGCTCAAGACTAGCCTGGTCAACATGGTGAAACCCCGTATCTACTAAAAATACAAAAATTAACCAGGTGTAGTGGCCTGCTCCTGTAATTCCAGCTACTCAGGAGGCTGAGGCAGAAGAATCGCTTGAACCCAAGGAGGTGGAGGTTGCAGTGAGCCAAGATCACGCCACTGCACTCCAGTCTGGAAAGAAAGAAGGAAACTGACCTATGTTATTTTCTTCCTCCTTCAAAGCATCCCTGTGAAACCAGTCCCTACTATCTAACTTACTCTCCTATCATGTTGTGTCTCCCTTTGTTGACTTTGTTTTAAAAAATATTAGGTGTGACTCTGACACTTTTGGTATCTGGGACTGTTCAGAAGCTTTCTCTAACAGGTAGTTAAGTTTTCTTTTCTTCTATCCTATTACTTCCAGTTCCATCCCTCAGGGACCATGAGAAACAATTCCACTTCTCCTTATGTTTATATTCGGATGATGCTTATAGAGTTTCCACATTCCCTGTGCTTTGAGCTCAGCCAAGGTATACATACAATTCTTTTAATCTCTCCCTAAGTCACTCCCTTCTGGCCCCTTAAGCATCCTAATTGCTCTTCTCTGAACGGCAGCCAGCTCATTATGTGCATCTTCCTTGGGAGGCGATGAGGAACATAGTATTCCCCGTGTGGTCTCACTAGACTCATATATTACCTCCCAGTTGCATCCCACGGCTGGACACGTGGAGCCGCACCCGTTCTGCTCTCCGCTCCCGCAGTGCGCCCTGGCCTCGGTAAATCCTTATCTCAACAGGTTATCTCCCATTTCCAGGTGGCCTGTTCCAAAGCTTGGAACCTGTGTTCACCACATGTTCAACCCCAGCTCCGTCCCAGGAGGTCTCTTACTGGGGAAGGTGGCCAGGAACCAGGCCGAGTATCTCTGGAAAATTGCAGCTAAGCTTGCATAAGTAAACCTTGGAAGAGAAGAGGCTGCAGACTGCCCAGAATTAAGAGATGCCGCAGCCTGCCACGAGCTCCCAGGCCTGCCCAGCTGCGACAGCATTTAAGAAGGTGCAACTTGGAGGCTGCGCCTCTGTTTCCATTATCCCTTTTATCTCTGCTCTAGCCCTCTCCTTATCTAAGTGTTTTCATAGCTCTCAGCCATTACTGTTTAGCTTTGTGAGGATAAACGTGAAACCAAACAAATTATACATATCCTGTTTCAAGATGTGTTATCACTCTCTGACTAGAAACCCCAAGAAGCCTGGGGCTTTGAAAGCTCCTGTTTTTTTTTTAAGCTTTGAAAAAATGGTGGCAGAGGTTAAACTGCCTTTGAGAACGCCAAATGTTTGGATTTCGGTGAAGGTTGACATGGAAACCCACCTGAGGCTTCCTCAGGTGTCTCGGGAGAAAATAAAACCCGAGCTGGACGCTCCTGCTGCCGGCGGAGGAACAGCTCCCAGGGCGGCAGGTGGGGCCGGCGGGTCCTGAGGAAGCTTCCCGGGCCGCACAAAAGGGAAGTCGAGGAGAGGAAGAAGCCAGAAAGGGTACGATGGGGTGTGGGTGCGGGTGTCCGGGGAGACCTCTACCGTCCCAGAACTTTCCAGGGCCAGGGACCTTCGCCGCCCCGACTGGAAAGTTGTTGTTTACTCGAAGCCCTTTCTGTGAGGGGTTTAATAAAAGCAGCAGCCGCTACAATGGCAGCCGCGTCGGCGGTGTCCGGACGCCCAGAGGCGGGGCGCGGCGGGACTCTCCTCCCACTCAGGCCCCGGACGACCTGCGCCCACGCGCACCCCACAGCAGCTCCTGGCGGCCGCTGAGGCGAGGGGCGGCAGAGAAGGGTCGGGAGTGCTGCAGCTCCGGGGTTTGGGAATCCTGCGTTCATGCAACTTGGGAGGACCCTCGACTGCTGAGCTGCACATACAGGAAGCTCGCCCCTTAGGTTCATCGCTTTATTCCCACCTACACCTGGCACAGGAGAACTAAAGTGAAGACAGTTATCTGTTACGTTGGTTTCCTGGGAGGAGGCGTGTGGAGGGAGAGAGTCCTCAGGAGAGACGAGAAAGGCAGAGGGAACCTGTAGGGAGAGGAAGCGGACGCCAGTGCTGCTTCCTTCCACCTTCTCTGTCTCCAGTCAACACAGATTCCTCCCGTGGTGGGCCAGGCTTAGAGGACCCATTCGTCTTTGCCCTCCAGGCCACCGCAGACTCTGTATTTCTACTATGAGTACTTGAGGATGCCCTAGAAAAGAAATCTTGAGGACCTCTCTCTTTGAGACTTCGAGGGCCTCCACCTTCCAGCCACTGTTTCTTCCAAGTGTGGGTTATCCATTCAGTAAAGGGTTGCCAGATAAAATACAGCACACTCGGTTCCATAGGAATGTCAGATGACAAATTTTTAGCATAAGTATGACCCAAACAAACATTTGTGTGCGTTTGTTTGTTTTGTTAATTCTAGCAGTCCTAATTCAGTACTATTTATGATTCTTCAATTCCTGTCCAGACAGTAACCCTCTGAGACAGGAAGGGCGTTTCTCCCAGTGCCTGCCACCAGGCACCATTTCCTGCCTCTCCTCGGTCCCTCTGACACTGGTACACGTTCAGCTGCAGGCTAAACCCTCAGGTGTTTTCTGGGAAGTCCCACCCCAAGTGGAGAGAATAAAGGTGGGAGAAGAGATCAGGGGTGAAGTAATTAAGGTCACCTAACCGAAAATTGGAAATTTCAAACGCAAGAGCTGAATTCTCCTTTATTGGAGGAATTAACAAGATGTACTGTGAATATAAGAGTTAAATAGTAGTCGCCTGTTGTAGCAGCAACTCTAACTGAGGTTTACATTTGGGATTAATAGTAAACTCCCCAGGCCTTCTGACAGAAGAATGTAGTTGCCCAAATAAACAATGTCTTGATCGGGACTTGGGACCAACGCTCTGAGCACTCAGACTGTTCCTAGCAGGAGCATTTCCCAACTCTGAAGTAATTTGT
>JAKFGQ010000353.1:0-29076 GCA_021498475.1 Saguinus midas | reverse complement strand
CAACCCGTTCTGTTAGGTGGTTACGTTTTGGTTTTAGAAGCAGAAAGTTCTCTTACAGCATATAATCCCATTCACTCAGGAATGTCCAATGCAGCTCTTGCCAGAAACGTGTTTCTAACTCCTGAATCTAAAGGAGATTTAACTCACTTATCTGAAAAAACGCACAGCAGTGCAGATGAATGATACGTTCTTCTGTGTTTAGGCAGAGTTTTACTGCTATTTCTATATGCGGAATACTGCTGAAAGGCCTCTTTGAGATCTCTGCACAGAAAGCTTTCCAGATTTTCCCTTCAACCGAAGAGTTTAACTGTAAGTTGAATGCACATTGACAACCGTTCTGTTAGGTGGTTAGGTTTAGATTTTAGAAGCAGAAAGTTTTCCTTACAGCATATAATCCCATGCACTCAGGAATGTCAAATGCAGCTCTGCCAGAAACGTGTTTCTAACTCCAGAATATAATGGGAGATTTAACTCACTTATCTGAAAAAACGCACAGCAGAGCAGATTGAATGATACGTTGCTTCTGTGTTTAAGGCAGATTTTTACTTCTATTTCGTTATATTTGGGAATACTGCTGAAAGGCCTCTTTTGAGATCTCTGCACAAAGCGTTTCAGATTTTCCTTCAATAAGAGTTTAACGCTGTAGTTGAATGCACACATTGACAACCTTCTGTTAGGTGGTTACGTTTGGATTTTAGAAGCAGAGAGGTCTCTTAGAGCATATACTCCCATTCACCAGGAATGTCCAATGCAGCTCTTGCCAGAAACGTGTTTCTAACTCCAGAAGCTAAAGGGAGATTTAACTCACTTATCTGAAAAAACGCACAGCAGTGCAGGTTGAATGATACGTTTCTTCTTGTTTTAGGCAGACTTTTAATGCTATTTCGGTATATGAGGGAATACTGCTGGAAAGGCCGCTTTTGAGATCTCTGCACACAAAGAGTTTCCATATTTTCCCTTCAATAGAAGAGTTTAACGCTGTAAGTTGAATGCACACATTGACAACCCCTCTGTTAGGTGGTTACGTTTAGATTTTAGAAGCAGAAACTTTTCCTTACAGCATATACTCCCATTCACTCAGGAATGTCCAAATGCAGCTCTTGGCAGAAACGTGTTTCTAACTCCAGAATCTAAAGGGAGATTTAACTCACTTATCTGAAAAAACGCACAGCAGAGCAGATTGAATGATACGTTGCTTCTGTGTTTAAGGCAGAGTTTTACTTCTATTTCGTTATATGCGGGAATACTGCTGCAAAGGCCTGTTTTGAGATCTCTCCACAGAAAGCGTTTCCAGATTTTCCCTTCAACCGAAGAGTTTAACTCTGTCAGTTGAATGCACACATTGACAACCATTCTGTTGGGTAGCTCCGTTTTGGTTTTAGAAGCAGAGAGTTTTCCTTACAGCATATAATCCCATTCACTCAGGAATGTCCAAATGCAGCTCTTGCCAGAAATGTGTTTCTAACTCCTGAATCTAAAGGGATTTAACTCACTTATCTGAAAAAACGCACAGCAGTGCAGGTTGAATGATACGTTTCTTCTTTGTTTTAGGCAGACTTTTACTGCTATTTCGTTCTATGCGGGAATACAGCTGGAAAGGTCTGTTTTGAGATCTCTGCACACAAATCGTTTCCAGATTTTCCCTTCAATGGAAGAGTTTAACGCTGTAAGCTGAATGCACACATTGACAACCCTTCTGTTAGGTGGTTACGTTTAGATTTTAGAAGCAGAAAGTTTTCCTTACAGCATATACTCCCATTCACTCAGGAATGTCCAAACGCAGCTCTTGGCAGAAACGTGTTTCTAACTCCTGAATCTAAAGGGAGATTTAACTCACTTATCTGAAAAAACGCACAGCAGAGCAGATTGAATGATACGTTGCTTCTGTGTTTAAGGCAGAGTTTTACTTCTATTTCGTTATATGTGGGAATACTGCTGCAAAGGCCTGTTTTGAGATCTCTCCACAGAAAGCGTTTCCAGATTTTCCCTTCAACGAAGAGTTTAACTCTGTCAGTTGAATGCACACATTGACAACCGTTCTGTTAGGTGGTTACGTTTAGATTTTAGAAGCAGAGAGTTCTCCTTAGAGCATATAATCCCATTCACTCAGGAATGTCCAAATGCAGCTCTTGCCAGAAACGTG
Organism: Saguinus midas; assembly: GCA_021498475.1. Taxonomy (NCBI): domain Eukaryota; kingdom Metazoa; phylum Chordata; class Mammalia; order Primates; family Cebidae; genus Saguinus; species Saguinus midas. The sequence continues at coordinate 26,933 of JAKFGQ010000353.1, read as the reverse complement.
TTTCTAACTCCAGAATCTAAAGGGAGATTTAACTCACTTATCTGAAAAAACGCACAGCAGTGCAGGTTGAATGATACGTTTCTTCTTTGTTTTAGGCAGACTTTTACTGCTATTTCGTTCTATGCGGGAATACTGCTGGAAAGGCCTCTTTTGAGATCTCTGCACACAAAGCGTTTCCAGATTTTCCCTTCAATAGAAGAGTTTAACGCTGTAAGTTGAATGCACACATTGACAACCCTTCTGTTAGGTGGTTACGTTTAGATTTTAGAAGCAGAAAGTTTTCCTTAGCATATACTCCCATTCACTCAGGAATGTCCAAATGCAGCTCTTGCCAGAAACGTGTTTCTAACTCCAGAATCTAAAGGGAGATTTAACTCACTTATCTGAAAAAACGCACAGCAGTGCAGGTTGAATGATACGTTTCTTCTTTGTTTTAGGCAGACTTTTACTGCTATTTCGTTATATGCAGGAATACTGCTGGAAAGGCCTCTTTTGAGATCTCTGCACACAAAGCGTTTCCAGATTTTCCCTTCAATAGAAGAGTTTAACGCTGTAAGTTGAATGCACACATTGACAACCTTCTGTTAGGTGGTTACGTTTTAGATTTTAGAAGCAGAAAGTTCTCCTTACAGCATATAATCCCATTCACTCAGGAATGTCCAAATGCAGCTCTTGCCAGAAACGTGTTTCTAACTCCTGAATCTAAAGGAGATTTAACTCACTTATCTGAAAAACGCACAGCAGAGCAGATTGAATGATACGTTTCTTCTTTGTTTTAGGCAGAGTTTTACTTCTATTTCGTTATATGCGGGAATACTGCTGCAAAGGCCTGTTTTGAGATCTCTCCACAGAAAGCGTTTCCAGATTTTCCCTTCAATAGAAGAGTTTAACGCTGTAAGTTGAATGCACACATTGACAACCCTTCTGTTAGGTAGCTCCGTTTTGGTTTTAGAAGCAGAAAGTTCTCCTTACAGCATATAATCCCATTCACTCAGGAATGTCCAAATGCAGCTCTTGGCAGAAACGTGTTTCTAACTCCAGAATCTAAAGGGAGATTTAACTCACTTATCTGAAAAAACGCACAGCAGTGCAGGTTGAATGATACGTTTCTTCTTTGTTTTAGGCAGACTTTTACTGCTATTTCGTTATATGCGGAATACTGCTGAAAGGCCTGTTTTGAGATCTCTGCACACAAAGCGTTTCCAGATTTTCCCTTCAATAGAAGAGTTTAACGCTGTAAGTTGAATGCACACATTGACAACCCTTCTGTTAGGTGGTTACGTTTAGATTTTAGAAGCAGAAAGTTTTCCTTACAGCATATACTCCCATTCACTCAGGAATGTCCAAATGCAGCTCTTGCAGAAACGTGTTTCTAACTCCTGAATCTAAAGGGAGATTTAACTCACTTATCTGAAAAAACGCACAGCAGTGCAGGTTGAATGATACGTTTCTTCTTTGTTTTAGGCAGACTTTTACTGCTATTTCGTTATATGAGAATACTGCTGGAAAGGCCTCTTTTGAGATCTCTGCACAAAGCGTTTCAGATTTTCCTTCAAGAAGAGTTTAACTGTAAGTTGAATGCACATTGACAACCTTCTGTTAGGTGGTTAGGTTTAGATTTTAGAAGCAGAAAGTTTTCCTTACAGCATATACTCCCATTCACTCAGGAATGTCCAAATGCAGCTCTTGCCAGAAACGTGTTTCTAACTCCAGAATCTAAAGGGAGATTTAACTCACTTATCTGAAAAACGCACAGCAGTGCAGGTTGAATGATACGTTTCTTCTTTGTTTTAGGCAGACTTTTACTGCTATTTCGTTATATGCGGGAATACTGCTGCAAAGGCCTGTTTTGAGATCTCTCCACAGAAAGCGTTTCCAGATTTTCCCTTCAACCGAAGAGTTTAACTCTGTCAGTTGAATGCACACATTGACAACCCTTCTGTTAGGTGGTTACGTTTAGATTTTAGAAGCAGAAAGTTTTCCTTACAGCATATACTCCCATTCACTCAGGAATGTCCAAATGCAGCTCTTGGCAGAAACGTGTTTCTAACTCCAGAATCTAAAGGGAGATTTAACTCACTTATCTGAAAAAACGCACAGCAGTGCAGGTTGAATGATACGTTGCTTCTGTGTTTAAGGCAGAGTTTTACTTCTATTTCGTTATATGCGGGAATACTGCTGCAAAGGCCTGTTTTGAGATCTCTCCACAGAAAGCGTTTCCAGATTTTCCCTTCAACCGAAGAGTTTAACTCTGTCAGTTGAATGCACACATTGACAACCGTTCTGTTGGGTAGCTCCGTTTTGGTTTTAGAAGCAGAGAGTTCTCCTTAGAGCATATAATCCCATTCACTCAGGAATGTCCAAATGCAGCTCTTGCCAGAAACGTGTTTCTAACTCCAGAATCTAAAGGGAGATTTAACTCACTTATCTGAAAAACGCACAGCAGTGCAGGTTGAATGATACGTTTCTTCTTTGTTTTAGGCAGACTTTTACTGCTATTTCGTTCTATGCGGGAATACTGCTGGAAAGGCCTCTTTTGAGATCTCTGCACACAAAGCGTTTCCAGATTTTCCCTTCAATAGAAGAGTTTAACGCTGTAAGTTGAATGCACACATTGACAACCCTTCTGTTAGGTGGTTACGTTTAGATTTTAGAAGCAGAAAGTTTTCCTTACAGCATATACTCCCATTCACTCAGGAATGTCCAAACGCAGCTCTTGGCAGAAACGTGTTTCTAACTCCTGAATCTAAAGGGAGATTTAACTCACTTATCTGAAAAAACGCACAGCAGAGCAGATTGAATGATACGTTGCTTCTGTGTTTAAGGCAGAGTTTTACTTCTATTTCGTTATATGCGGGAATACTGCTGCAAAGGCCTGTTTTGAGATCTCTCCACAGAAAGCGTTTCCAGATTTTCCCTTCAACCGAAGAGTTTAACTCTGTCAGTTGAATGCACACATTGACAACCGTTCTGTTAGGTAGCTCCGTTTTGGTTTTAGAAGCAGAGAGTTCTCCTTAGAGCATATAATCCCATTCACTCAGGAATGTCCAAATGCAGCTCTTGCCAGAAACGTGTTTCTAACTCCAGAATCTAAAGGGAGATTTAACTCACTTATCTGAAAAAACGCACAGCAGTGCAGATGAATGATACGTTTCTTCTTTGTTTTAGGCAGACTTTTACTGCTATTTCGTTATATGCGGGAATACTGCTGGAAAGGCCTCTTTGAGATCTCTGCACACAAAGCGTTTCCAGATTTTCCCTTCAATAGAAGAGTTTAACGCTGTAAGTTGAATGCACACATTGACAACCCTTCTGTTAGGTGGTTACGTTTAGATTTTAGAAGCAGAAAGTTTTCCTTACAGCATATACTCCCATTCACTCAGGAATGTCCAAATGCAGCTCTTGCCAGAAACGTGTTTCTAACTCCAGAATCTAAAGGGAGATTTAACTCACTTATCTGAAAAAACGCACAGCAGAGCAGATTGAATGATACGTTGCTTCTGTGTTTAAGGCAGAGTTTTACTTCTATTTCGTTATATGCGGGAATACTGCTGCAAAGGCCTGTTTTGAGATCTCTCCACAGAAAGCGTTTCCAGATTTTCCCTTCAACCGAAGAGTTTAACTCTGTCAGTTGAATGCACACATTGACAACCGTTCTGTTGGGTAGCTCCGTTTTGGTTTTAGAAGCAGAGAGTTCTCCTTAGAGCATATAATCCCATTCACTCAGGAATGTCCAAATGCAGCTCTTGCAGAAACGTGTTTCTAACTCCAGAATCTAAAGGGAGATTTAACTCACTTATCTGAAAAAACGCACAGCAGTGCAGGTTGAATGATACGTTTCTTCTTTGTTTTAGGCAGACTTTTACTGCTATTTCGTTATATGCGGGAATACTGCTGGAAAGGCCTCTTTTGAGATCTCTGCACACAAAGCGTTTCCAGATTTTCCCTTCAATAGAAGAGTTTAACGCTGTAAGTTGAATGCACACATTGACAACCCTTCTGTTAGGTGGTTACGTTTAGATTTTAGAAGCAGAAACTTTTCCTTACAGCATATACTCCCATTCACTCAGGAATGTCCAAATGCAGCTCTTGGCAGAAACGTGTTTCTACCTCCAGAATCTAAAGGGAGATTTAACTCACTTATCTGAAAAAATGCACAGCAGTGCAGGTTGAATGATACGTTTCTTCTTTGTTTTAGGCAGACTTTTACTGCTATTTCGTTCTATGCGGGAATACTGCTGGAAAGGCCTGTTTTGAGATCTCTGCACACAAAGCGTTTCCAGATTTTCCCTTCAATAGAAGAGTTTAACGCTGTAAGTTGAATGCACACATTGACAACCCTTCTGTTAGGTGGTTACGTTTAGATTTTAGAAGCAGAAACTTTTCCTTACAGCATATACTCCCATTCACTCAGGAATGTCCAAATGCAGCTCTTGGCAGAAACGTGTTTCTAACTCCAGAATCTAAAGGGAGATTTAACTCACTTATCTGAAAAAGCACAGCAGTGCAGGTTGAATGATACGTTTCTTCTTTGTTTTAGGCAGACTTTTACTGCTATTTCGTTCTATGCGGGAATACTGCAGGAAAGGCCTCTCTTGAGATCTCTGCACACAAAACGTTTCCAGATTTTCCTTCAATAGAAGAGTTTAACGCTGTAAGTTGAATGCACACATTGACAACCCTTCTGTTAGGTGGTTACGTTTAGATTTTAGAAGCAGAAAGTTTTCCTTACAGCATATACTCCCATTCACTCAGGAATGTCCAAACGCAGCTCTTGGCAGAAACGTGTTTCTAACTCCTGAATCTAAAGGGAGATTTAACTCACTTATCTGAAAAAACGCACACCAGAGCAGATTGAATGATACGTTGCTTCTGTGTTAAAGGCAGAGTTTTACGTCTTTTTCGTTATATGCGGGAATACTGCCACAAAGGCCCGTTTTGAGATCTCTCCACAGAAAGCGTTTCCAGATTTTCCCTTCAACCGAAGAGTTTAACTCTGTCAGTTGAATGCACACATTGACAACCGTTCTGTCAGGTAGCTCCGTTTTGGTTTTAGAAGCAGAGAGTTCTCCTTAGAGCATATAATCCCATTCACTCAGGAATGTCCAAATGCAGCCCTTGCCAGAAATGTGTTTCTAACTCCAGAATATAATGGGAGATTTAACTCACTTATCTGAAACAACGCACAGCAGTGCAGGTTGAATGATACGTTTCTTCTTTGTTTTAGGCAGACTTTTACTGCTATTTCGTTCTATGCGGGAATACTGCTGGAAAGGCCTCTTTTGAGATCTCTGCACACAAAGCGTTTCCAGATTTTCCCTTCAATAGAAGAGTTTAACGCTGTAAGCTGAATGCACACATTGACAACCCTTCTGTTAGGTGGTTACGTTTAGATTTTAGAAGCAGAAAGTTTTCCTTACAGCATATACTCCCATTCACTCAGGAATGTCCAAACGCAGCTCTTGGCAGAAACGTGTTTCTAACTCCAGAATCTAAAGGGAGATTTAACTCACTTATCTGAAAAAACGCACAGCAGTGCAGGTTGAATGATACGTTGCTTCTGTGTTTAAGGCAGAGTTTTACTTCTATTTCGTTATATGCGGGAATACTGCTGCAAAGGCCTGTTTTGAGTTCTCTCCGCAAATCGTTTCCAGATTTTCCCTTCAACCGAAGGGTTTAACACTGTCAGTTGAATGCACACATTGACAACCGTTCTGTTGGGTAGCTCCGTATTGGTTTTAGAAGCAGAGAGTTCTCCTTAGAGCATATAATCCCATTCACTCAGGAATGTCCAAATGCAGCTCTTGCCAGAAACGTGTTTCTAACTCCAGAATCTAAAGGGAGATTTAACTCACTTATCTGAAAAAACGCACAGCAGTGCATGTTGAATGATACGTTTCTTCTTTGTTTTAGGCAGACTTTTACTGCTATTTCGTTCTATGCGGGAATACTGCTGGAAAGGCCTCTTTTGAGATCTCTGCACACAAAGCGTTTCCAGATTTTCCCTTCAATAGAAGAGTTTAACGCTGTAAGCTGAATGCACACATTGACAACCCTTCTGTTAGGTGGTTACGTTTAGATTTTAGAAGCAGAAAGTTTCCTTACAGCATATACTCCCATTCACTCAGGAATGTCCAAATGCAGCTCTTGGCAGAAACGTGTTTCTAACTCCAGAATCTAAAGGGAGATTTAACTCACTTATCTGAAAAAACGCACAGCAGTGCAGGTTGAATGATACGTTGCTTCTGTGTTTAAGGCAGAGTTTTACTTCTATTTCGTTATATGCGGGAATACTGCTGCAAAGGCCTGTTTTGAGATCTCTCCACAGCGTTTTCCAGATTTTCCCTTCAACCGAAGAGTTTAACTCTGTCAGTTGAATGCACACATTGACAACCGTTCTGTTGGGTAGCTCCGTTTTGGTTTAGAAGCAGAGAGTTCTCCTTAGACCATATAATCCCATTCACTCAGGAATGTCCAAATGCAGCTCTTGCCAGAAACGTGTTTCTAACTCCAGAATCTAAAGGGAAATTTAACTCACTTATCTGAAAAAACGGTCAGCAATGCAGGTTGAATGATACGTTTCTTCTTTGTTTTAGGCAGACTTTTACTGCTATTTCGTTAAATGCGATAATACTGCTGGAAAGGCCTATTTTGAGATCTCTGCACCCAAAGCGTTTCCAGATTTTCCCTTCAATAGAAGAGTTTAACGCTGTAAGTTGAATGCACACATTGACAACCCTTCTGTTAGGTGGTTACGTTTAGATTTTAGAAGCAGAAAGTTTTCCTTACAGCATATACTCCCATTCACTCAGGAATGTCCAAATGCAGCTCTTGCAGAAACGTGTTTCTAACTCCAGAATCTAAAGGAGATTTAACTCACTTATCTGAAAAACGCACAGCAGTGCAGGTTGAATGATCGTTTCTTCTTTGTTTTAGGCAGACTTATACTGCTATTTCGTTCTATGCGGGAATACTGCTGGAAAGGCCTCTTTTGAGATCTCTGCACACAAAGCGTTTCCAGATTTTCCTTCAATAGAAGAGTTTAACGCTGTAAGTTGAATGCACACATTGACAACCCTTCTGTTAGGTGGTTACGTTTAGATTTTAGAAGCAGAAAGTTTTCCTTACAGCATATACTCCCATTCACTCAGGAATGTCCAAATGCAGCTCTTGCCAGAAACGTGTTTCTAACTCCAGAATCTAAAGGGAGATTTAACTCACTTATCTGAAAAACGCACAGCAGTGCAGATGAATGATACGTTCTTCTTTGTTTTAGGCAGACTTTTACTGCTATTTCGTTATATACGCGGAATACTGCTGGAAAGGCCTCTTTTGAGATCTCTGCACACAAAGCGTTTCCAGATTTTCCATTCAATAGAAGAGTTTAACGCTGTAAGTTGAATGCACATTGACAACCCTTCTGTTAGGTGGTTACGTTTAGATTTTAGAAGCAGAAAGTTTTCCTTACAGCATATACTCCCATTCACTCAGGAATGTCCAAATGCAGCTCTTGGCAGAAACGTGTTTCTAACTCCTGAATCTAAAGGGAGATTTAACTCACTTATCTGAAAAAACGCACAGCAGAGCAGATTGAATGATACGTTGCTTCTGTGTTTAAGGCAGACTTTTACTTCTATTTCGTTATGCGGAATACTGCTGCAAAGGCCTGTTTTGAGATCTCTCCACAGAAAGCGTTTCCAGATTTTCCCTTCAACCGAAGAGTTTAACTCTGTCAGTTGAATGCACACATTGACAACCGTTCTGTTAGGTAGCTCCGTTTTGGTTTTAGAAGCAGAGAGTTCTCCTTAGAGCATATAATCCCATTCACTCAGGAATGTCCAAATGCAGCTCTTGCCAGAAACGTGTTTCTAACTCCAGAATCTAAAGGAGATTTAACTCACTTATCTGAAAAACGCACAGCAGTGCAGGTTGAATGATACGTTTCTTCTTTGTTTTAGGCAGACTTTTACTGCTATTTCGTTCTATGCGGGAATACTGCTGGAAAGGCCTCTTTTGAGATCTCTGCACACAAAGCGTTTCCAGATTTTCCCTTCAATGGAAGAGTTTAACGCTGTAAGTTGAATGCACACATTGACAACCCTTCTGTTAGGTGGTTACGTTTAGATTTTAGAAGCAGAAAGTTTTCCTTACAGCATATACTCCCATTCACTCAGGAATGTCCAAATGCAGCTCTTGGCAGAAACGTGTTTCTAACTCCTGAATCTAAAGGGAGATTTAACTCACTTATCTGAAAAACGCACAGCAGAGCAGATTGAATGATACGTTGCTTCTGTGTTTAAGGCAGAGTTTTACTTCTATTTCGTTATATGCGGGAATACTGCTGCAAAGGCCTGTTTTGAGATCTCTCCACAGAAAGCGTTTCCAGATTTTCCCTTCAACCGAAGAGTTTAACTCTGTCAGTTGAATGCACACATTGACAACCGTTCTGTTGGGTAGCTCCGTTTTGGTTTTAGAAGCAGAGAGTTCTCCTTAGAGCATATAATCCCATTCACTCAGGAATGTCCAAATGCAGCTCTTGCCAGAAACGTGTTTCTAACTCCAGAATCTAAAGGGAGATTTAACTCACTTATCTGAAAAAACGCAAAGCAGTTCAGGTTGAATGATACGTTTCTTCTTTGTTTTAGGCAGACTTTTACTGAGTCTGCTATTTCGTTCTATGCGGGAATACTGCTGGAAAGGCCTCTTTTGAGATCTCTGCACACAAAGCGTTTCCAGATTTTCCCTTCAATAGAAGAGTTTAACGCTGTAAGTTGAATGCACACATTGACAACCCTTCTGTTAGGTGGTTACGTTTAGATTTTAGAAGCAGAAAGTTTTCCTTACAGCATATACTCCCATTCACTCAGGAATGTCCAAACGCAGCTCTTGGCAGAAACGTGTTTCTAACTCCTGAATCTAAAGGGAGATTTAACTCACTTATCTGAAAAAACGCACAGCAGAGCAGATTGAATGATACGTTGCTTCTGTGTTTAAGGCAGAGTTTTACTTCTATTTCGTTATATGCGGGAATACTGCTGCAAAGGCCTGTTTTGAGATCTCTCCACAGAAAGCGTTTCCAGATTTTCCCTTCAACCGAAGAGTTTAACTCTGTCAGTTGAATGCACATTGACAACCGTTCTGTTAGGTAGCTCCGTTTTGGTTTTAGAAGCAGAGAGTTCTCCTTAGAGCATATAATCCCATTCACTCAGGAATGTCCAAATGCAGCTCTTGCCAGAAACGTGTTTCTAACTCCAGAATCTAAAGGGAGATTTAACTCACTTATCTGAAAAACGCACAGCAGTGCAGGTTGAATGATACGTTTCTTCTTTGTTTTAGGCAGACTTTTACTGCTATTTCGTTCTATGTGGGAATACTGCTGGAAAGGCCTCTTTTGAGATCTCTGCACACAAAGCGTTTCCAGATTTTCCCTTCAATAGAAGAGTTTAACGCTGTAAGTTGAATGCACACATTGACAACCCTTCTGTTAGGTGGTTAGGTTTAGATTTTAGAAGCAGAATGTTTTCCTTACAGCATATACTCCCATTCACTCAGGAATGTCCAAACGCAGCTCTTGGCAGAAACGTGTTTCTAACTCCTGAATCTAAAGGGAGATTTAACTCACTTATCTGAAAAAACGCACAGCAGAGCAGATTGAATGATACGTTGCTTCTGTGTTTAAGGCAGAGTTTTACTTCTATTTCGTTATATGCGGGAATACTGCTGCAAAGGCCTGTTTTGAGATCTCTCCACAGAAAGCGTTTCCAGATTTTCCTTCAACGAAGAGTTTAACTCTGTCAGTTGAATGCACACATTGACAACCGTTCTGTTAGGTAGCTCCGTTTGGTTTTAGAAGCAGAGAGTTCTCCTTAGAGCATATAATCCCATTCACTCAGGAATGTCCAAATGCAGCTCTTGCCAGAAACGTGTTTCTAACTCCAGAATCTAAAGGGAGATTTAACTCACTTATCTGAAAAAACGCACAGCAGTGCAGGTTGAATGATACGTTTCTTCTTTGTTTTAGGCAGACTTTTACTGCTATTTCGTTCTATGTGGGAATACTGCTGGAAAGGCCTCTTTTGAGATCTCTGCACACAAAGCGTTTCCAGATTTTCCCTTCAATAGAAGAGTTTAACGCTGTAAGTTGAATGCACACATTGACAACCCTTCTGTTAGGTGGTTAGGTTTAGATTTTAGAAGCAGAAAGTTTTCCTTACAGCATATACTCCCATTCACTCAGGAATGTCCAAACGCAGCTCTTGGCAGAAACGTGTTTCTAACTCCTGAATCTAAAGGGAGATTTAACTCACTTATCTAAATAAATAAATAAATAAATAAATAAATAAATAAATAAATAAATAAATAAATAAATAAATAAATAAATAAATAAATAAATAAATAAATAAATAAATAAATAAATAAATAAATAAATAAATAAATAAATAAATAAATAAATAAATAAATAAATAAATAAATAAATAAATAAATAAATAAATAAATAAATAAATAAATAAATAAATAAATAAATAAATAAATAAATAAATAAATAAATAAATAAATAAATAAATAAATAAATAAATAAATAAATAAATAAATAAATAAATAAATAAATAAATAAATAAATAAATAAATAAATAAATAAATAAATAAATAAATAAATAAATAAATAAATAAATAAATAAATAAATAAATAAATAAATAAATAAATAAATAAATAAATAAATAAATAAATAAATAAATAAATAAATAAATAAATAAATAAATAAATAAATAAATAAATAAATAAATAAATAAATAAATAAATAAATAAATAAATAAATAAATAAATAAATAAATAAATAAATAAATAAATAAATAAATAAATAAATAAATAAATAAATAAATAAATAAATAAATAAATAAATAAATAAATAAATAAATAAATAAATAAATAAATAAATAAATAAATAAATAAATAAATAAATAAATAAATAAATAAATAAATAAATAAATAAATAAATAAATAAATAAATAAATAAATAAATAAATAAATAAATAAATAAATAAATAAATAAATAAATAAATAAATAAATAAATAAATAAATAAATAAATAAATAAATAAATAAATAAATAAATAAATAAATAAATAAATAAATAAATAAATAAATAAATAAATAAATAAATAAATAAATAAATAAATAAATAAATAAATAAATAAATAAATAAATAAATAAATAAATAAATAAATAAATAAATAAATAAATAAATAAATAAATAAATAAATAAATAAATAAATAAATAAATAAATAAATAAATAAATAAATAAATAAATAAATAAATAAATAAATAAATAAATAAATAAATAAATAAATAAATAAATAAATAAATAAATAAATAAATAAATAAATAAATAAATAAATAAATAAATAAATAAATAAATAAATAAATAAATAAATAAATAAATAAATAAATAAATAAATAAATAAATAAATAAATAAATAAATAAATAAATAAATAAATAAATAAATAAATAAATAAATAAATAAATAAATAAATAAATAAATAAATAAATAAATAAATAAATAAATAAATAAATAAATAAATAAATAAATAAATAAATAAATAAATAAATAAATAAATAAATAAATAAATAAATAAATAAATAAATAAATAAATAAATAAATAAATAAATAAATAAATAAATAAATAAATAAATAAATAAATAAATAAATAAATAAATAAATAAATAAATAAATAAATAAATAAATAAATAAATAAATAAATAAATAAATAAATAAATAAATAAATAAATAAATAAATAAATAAATAAATAAATAAATAAATAAATAAATAAATAAATAAATAAATAAATAAATAAATAAATAAATAAATAAATAAATAAATAAATAAATAAATAAATAAATAAATAAATAAATAAATAAATAAATAAATAAATAAATAAATAAATAAATAAATAAATAAATAAATAAATAAATAAATAAATAAATAAATAAATAAATAAATAAATAAATAAATAAATAAATAAATAAATAAATAAATAAATAAATAAATAAATAAATAAATAAATAAATAAATAAATAAATAAATAAATAAATAAATAAATAAATAAATAAATAAATAAATAAATAAATAAATAAATAAATAAATAAATAAATAAATAAATAAATAAATAAATAAATAAATAAATAAATAAATAAATAAATAAATAAATAAATAAATAAATAAATAAATAAATAAATAAATAAATAAATAAATAAATAAATAAATAAATAAATAAATAAATAAAACGAAAAGTCACTTTGGTCTCTCTCTCTCTCTCTCTCTCTCTCTCTCTCTCTCTCTCTCTCTCTCTCTCTCTCTCTCTCTCTCTCTCTCTCTCTCTCTCTCTCTCTCTCTCTCTCTCTCTCTCTCTCTCTCTCTCTCTCTCTCTCTCTCTCTCTCTCTCTCTCTCTCTCTCTCTCTCTCTCTCTCTCTCTCTCTCTCTCTCTCTCTCTCTCTCTCTCTCTCTCTCTCTCTCTCTCTCTCTCTCTCTCTCTCTCTCTCTCTCTCTCTCTCTCTCTCTCTCTCTCTCTCTCTCTCTCTCTCTCTCTCTCTCTCTCTCTCTCTCTCTCTCTCTCTCTCTCTCTCTCTCTCTCTCTCTCTCTCTCTCTCTCTCTCTCTCTCTCTCTCTCTCTCTCTCTCTCTCTCTCTCTCTCTCTCTCTCTCTCTCTCTCTCTCTCTCTCTCTCTCTCTCTCTCTCTCTCTCTCTCTCTCTCTCTCTCTCTCTCTCTCTCTCTCTCTCTCTCTCTCTCTCTCTCTCTCTCTCTCTCTCTCTCTCTCTCTCTCTCTCTCTCTCTCTCTCTCTCTCTCTCTCTCTCTCTCTCTCTCTCTCTCTCTCTCTCTCTCTCTCTCTCTCTCTCTCTCTCTCTCTCTCTCTCTCTCTCTCTCTCTCTCTCTCTCTCTCTCTCTCTCTCTCTCTCTCTCTCTCTCTCTCTCTCTCTCTCTCTCTCTCTCTCTCTCTCTCTCTCTCTCTCTCTCTCTCTCTCTCTCTCTCTCTCTCTCTCTCTCTCTCTCTCTCTCTCTCTCTCTCTCTCTCTCTCTCTCTCTCTCTCTCTCTCTCTCTCTCTCTCTCTCTCTCTCTCTCTCTCTCTCTCTCTCTCTCTCTCTCTCTCTCTCTCTCTCTCTCTCTCTCTCTCTCTCTCTCTCTCTCTCTCTCTCTCTCTCTCTCTCTCTCTCTCTCTCTCTCTCTCTCTCTCTCTCTCTCTCTCTCTCTCTCTCTCTCTCTCTCTCTCTCTCTCTCTCTCTCTCTCTCTCTCTCTCTCTCTCTCTCTCTCTCTCTCTCTCTCTCTCTCTCTCTCTCTCTCTCTCTCTCTCTCTCTCTCTCTCTCTCTCTCTCTCTCTCTCTCTCTCTCTCTCTCTCTCTCTCTCTCTCTCTCTCTCTCTCTCTCTCTCTCTCTCTCTCTCTCTCTCTCTCTCTCTCTCTCTCTCTCTCTCTCTCTCTCTCTCTCTCTCTCTCTCTCTCTCTCTCTCTCTCTCTCTCTCTCTCTCTCTCTCTCTCTCTCTCTCTCTCTCTCTCTCTCTCTCTCTCTCTCTCTCTCTCTCTCTCTCTCTCTCTCTCTCTCTCTCTCTCTCTCTCTCTCTCTCTCTCTCTCTCTCTCTCTCTCTCTCTCTCTCTCTCTCTCTCTCTCTCTCTCTCTCTCTCTCTCTCTCTCTCTCTCTCTCTCTCTCTCTCTCTCTCTCTCTCTCTCTCTCTCTCTCTCTCTCTCTCTCTCTCTCTCTCTCTCTCTCTCTCTCTCTCTCTCTCTCTCTCTCTCTCTCTCTCTCTCTCTCTCTCTCTCTCTCTCTCTCTCTCTCTCTCTCTCTCTCTCTCTCTCTCTCTCTCTCTCTCTCTCTCTCTCTCTCTCTCTCTCTCTCTCTCTCTCTCTCTCTCTCTCTCTCTCTCTCTCTCTCTCTCTCTCTCTCTCTCTCTCTCTCTCTCTCTCTCTCTCTCTCTCTCTCTCTCTCTCTGTTATGTAAACTGGGTTTGCATTGGAATGGTCAGGCTGACCTCGAACTCTTGACCACAGAAAACCCACGGCGGCCTCCCAAACTACTTAGATTGCTGGCGTGCATCGCAGAACCTGGCACGGTCTCTAATTTTTCTTTTAACAATACATTGTAACACACCGACACAGTGGCTCACAGCAGCCTGTCATTCAGACGTCTCAAAGGTCACGGCGGGTAAATCAGGAGAAGTTGTCTGTTCGAGACCCGGCCAATGAACATGGTGAAAGCCCGTCTTGACAACGAAAACACGCCGGGCGCGATGGCTCACGCATGTCATTCCAGCACTTTGGGAGGCTGAGTCGGGTGGATCACGATGTCAATGGATCCAGACCAACCTGGTCAAAATGGTGAAACCCCGTCTCTAGTACAAATACAAAAAATTATCTGGGGATGGTGGCGCGTGCCTGTAATCCCAGCTACACGGAAGGATGAAGCAGGAGAATTGCCTGAACCCAAGAGGCGGAGGTTGTGCTGAGCCGAGATCTCGCCTTTGCCATCCAGCCTGGGTAAAAGCAGGGAAACTCCGCCTCAAAATAAATAAATAAATAAATAAATTAATTAATTAATTAATAAAATAAAACGAAAACACAATTTGGGTTGGGCTCTGCTGGGTAACAGCAGAAAAACTCCGCCTCAAAATAAATAAATAAATAAATAAATAAATAAAACGAAAACACAATTTGGGTTGGGCTCCGCTGGGTAACAGCAGGGAAACTCCGCCTCAAAATAAATAAATAAATAAATAAATAAATAAATAAATAAAATAAAACGAAAACTCAATTTGGCTTGGGCTCCCCTGGGTAACAGCAGGGAAACTCCGCCTCAAAATAAATAAATAAATAAATAAATAAATAAATAAATAAATAAATAAATAAAACGAAAACTCAATTTGGCTTGGGCTCCACTGGGTAACAGCAGGGAAACTCCGCCTCTTAATAAATAAATAAATAAATAAAATAAAATAAAATAAAACGAAAACACAATTTGGGTTGGGCTCCTCGGCTCAAGCCTGTTGGCCCAGCACAAAGAATTCCGAGGCAGGCGGATTGTGAAGTCACCGGTTCGAGACTGGCCTCCGAGGACACAGCGTAGTCTGCTACCTATGAAAAACAGTAAAACAGTGAAGCAGCAAAAAAGTTGAGCTGGGCTCGGCATGGGCTCCCTTCAGCAGCACCTACACTAGAATTGGGACGCTACACAGAAGGCCAGCGTGGTCGTAGCTTAAAAATGACACACACAGGTGTGCTGCTTTTCGCATTGTATTTCTTGGTTTTGACTGCTTTGTGGAAGTCAAATAAAGATAAATTGGAGGTACAGAGGAATAAAATTAGAAAGTTACCTGGACCTGGTGGTGTGGACAACTTCAACCGCAGCTATTTGAATGGCATTGGGAGGAAGATCGCTCGAACTTAAAAGGCAGGTGTTGCAATAAGCAAAGATCGCACTGTTGCACTGCACCCTTGGTGACAAGAGGTATACTGCACGTAAGAAAAAAAGGCTGTTCTGGGGGTGGAGTCTCCGGGCATTTTCTTTTGTTGCAATTGCACACAGTCATCAGTCTGATTACCCTTTCTCTCTCTCTCTCTCGTGTTATGTAAACTGGGTTTGCATTGGAATAGTCAGGCTGACCTCGAACTCTTGAGCACAGAAAACCCGCCCACGGCGGCCTCCCAAACTACTTAGATTGCTGGCGTGCATCGCAGAACCTGGCACGGTCTCTCTAATTTTTCTTTTAACAATACATTAGAGCACACCGACACAGTGGCTCACAGCAGCCTGTCATTCAGATGTCTCAAAGGTCACGGCGGGTAAATCAGGAGAAGTTGTCTGTTCGAGACCCGGCCAATGAACATGGTGAAAGCCCGTCTTGACAACGAAAACACGCCGGGCGCGATGGCTCACGCCTGTCATTCCAGCACTTTGGGAGGCTGAGTCGGGTGGATCACGATGTCAATGGATCCAGACCAACCTGGTCAAAATGGTGCAACCCCGTCTCTAGTACAAATACAAAAAATTATCTGGGGATGGTGGCGCGTGCCTGTAATCCCAGCTACACGGAAGGATGAAGCAGGAGAATTGCCTGAACCCAAGAGGCGGAGGTTGTGCTGAGCCGAGATCTCGCCTTTGCCATCCAGCCTGGGTAAAAGCAGGGAAACTCCGCCTCAAAATAAATAAATAAATAAATAAATTAATTAATTAATTAATAAAATAAAACGAAAACACAATTTGGGTTGGGCTCCGCGGCTCAAGCCTGTTGGCCCAGCACAAAGAATGCCGAGGCAGGCGGATTGTGAAGTCACCGGTTCGAGACTGGCCTCCGAGGACACAGCGTAGTCTGCTACCTATGAAAAACAGTAAAACAGTGAAGCAGCAAAAAAGTTGAGCTGGGCTCGGCATGGGCTCCCTTCAGCAGCACCTACACTAGAATTGGGACGCTACACAGAAGGCCAGCGTGGTCGTAGCTTAAAAATGACACACACAGGTGTGCTGCTTTTCGCATTGTATTTCTTGGTTTTGACTGCTTTGTGGAAGTCAAATAAAGATAAATTGGAGGTACAGAGGAATAAAATTAGAAAGTTACCTGGACCTGGTGGTGTGGACAACTTCAACCGCAGCTATTTGAATGGCATTGGGAGGAAGATCGCTCGAACTTAAAAGGCAGGTGTTGCAATAAGCAAAGATCGCACTGTTGCACTGCACCCTTGGTGACAAGAGGTATACTGCACGTAAGAAAAAAAGGCTGTTCTGGGGTGGAGTCTCCGGGCATTTTCTTTTGTTGCAATTGCACACAGTCATCAGTCTGATTACCCTTTCTCTCTCTCTCTCGTGTTATGTAAACTGGGTTTGCATTGGAATAGTCAGGCTGACCTCGAACTCTTGACCACAGAAAACCCGCCCACGGCGGCCTCCCAAACTACTTAGATTGCTGGCGGCATCGCAGAACCTGGCACGGTCTCTAATTTTTCTTTAACAATACATTGTAACACACCGACACAGTGGCTCACAGCAGCCTGTCATTCAGATGTCTCAAAGGTCACGGCGGGTAAATCAGGAGAAGTTGTCTGTTCGAGACCCGGCCAATGAACATGGTGAAAGCCCGTCTTGACAACGAAAACACGCCGGGCGCGATGGCTCACGCCTGTCATTCCAGCACTTTGGGAGGCTGAGTCGGGTGGATCACGATGTCAATGGATCCAGACCAACCTGGTCAAAATGGTGAAACCCCGTCTCTAGTACAAATACAAAAAATTATCTGGGGATGGTGGCGCGTGCCTGTAATCCCAGCTACACGGAAGGATGAAGCAGGAGAATTGCCTGAACCCAAGAGGCGGAGGTTGTGCTGAGCCGAGATCTCGCCTTTGCCATCCAGCCTGGGTAAAAGCAGGGAAACTCCGCCTCAAAATAAATAAATAAATAAATAAATTAATTAATTAATTAATAAAATAAAACGAAAACACAATTTGGGTTGGGCTCTGCTGGGTAACAGCAGAAAACTCCGCCTCAAAATAAATAAATAAATAAATAAATAAATAAATAAATAAATAAATAAACAAATAAATAAAATAAAATGAAAACACAATTTGGGTTGGGCTCCGCTGGGTAACAGCAGAAAAACTCCGCCTCAAAATAAATAAATAAATAATTAAATAAAATAAAACGAAATCTCAATTTGGCTTGGGCTCTTCTGGGTAACAGCAGGGAAACTCCGCCTCAAAATAAATAAATAAATAAATAAATAAATAAATAAAACGAAAACTCAATTTGGCTTGGGCTCTTCTGGGTAACAGCAGGGAAACTCCGCCTCAAAATAAATAAATAAATAAATAAATAAATAAATAAATAAAACGAAAACTCAATTTGGCTTAGGCTTTCCTGGGTAACAGCAGGGAATCTCCGCCTCTACATAAATAAATAAATAAATAAAACGAAAAGTCACTTTGGCTAGGGCTCCCGTGGGTAATAGCAGGGAAACTCCGCCTCAAAATAAATAAATAAATAAATAAATAAATAAATAAATAAATAAATAAATTAAAACACAATTTGGGTTGGGCTGCGCAGCTCAAGCCTGTTGGCCCAGCACAATGAATGCCGAGTCAGGAGGATTCTGAAGTCACAGGTTCGAGACTGGCCTCCGAGGACACAGCGTAGTCGGCTACCTATGAAAAACAGAAAAACAGAGAAGCATCAAAAAAGCTGAGCTGGCCTCGGCATGTGCTCGCTTCAGCAGCACCTACACTAGAATTGGGACGCTACACAGAAGGCCAGCGTGGTCGTAGCTTAAAAATGACACGCACAGGTGTGCTGCTTTTCCCATTGAATTTCCTGGTTTTGACTGCTTTGTGGAACTCAAATAAAGATAAATTGGAGGTACAGAGGAATAAAATTAGAAAATTACCTGGACATGGTGGTGTGAACAACTGCAACACCAGCTACTTGAATGGCATTGGGATGACAATCACTTGAACTTAAAAGGCAGGTGATGCAATAAGCAAAGATCGCACCTTTGCACTGCACCCTTGGTGACAAGAGGTATACTGCACGAAAGAAAGGAAGGCTGTTCTGAGGGTGGAGTCTCCGGGCATTTTCTTTTGTTGCAATTGCACACAGTCAGCAGTCTGATTACCCTTTCTCTCTCTCTCTCTCTCTCTCGTGTTATGTAAACTGGGTTTGCATTGGAATGGTCAGGCTGACCTCGAACTCTTGACCACAGAAAACCCGCCCACGGCGGCCTCCCAAACTACTTAGATTGCTGGCGTGCATCGCAGAAACTGGCACGGTCTCCCTAATTTTTCTTTTAACAATACATTGTAACACACCGACACAGTGGCTCACAGCAGCCTGTCATTCAGACGTCTCAAAGGTCACGGCGGGTAAATCAGGAGAAGTTGTCTGTTCGAGACCCTGACAATGAACATGGTGAAAGCCTGTCTTGACAACGAAAACACGCAGGGTGCGATGGCTCACGCATGTAATTCCAGCACTTTGGGAGGCTGAGTCGGGTGGATCACGATGTCAATGGATCCAGACCAACCTGGTCAAAATGGTGAAACCCCGTCTCTAGTACAAATACAAAAAATTATCTGGGGATGGTGGCGCGTGCCTGTAATCCCAGCTACACGGAAGGATGAAGCAGGAGAATTGCCTGAACCCAAGAGGCGGAGGTTGTGCTGAGCCGAGATCTCGCCTTTGCCATCCAGCCTGGGTAAAAGCAGGGAAACTCCGCCTCAAAATAAATAAATAAATTAATTAATTAATAAAATAAAACGAAAACACAATTTGGGTTGGGCTCCGCTGGGTAACAGCAGAAAAACTCCGCCTCAAAATAAATAAATAAATAAATAAATAAATAAATAAAACGAAAACTCAATTTGGCTTGGGCTCTTCTGGGTAACAGCAGGAAACTCCGCCTCAAAATAAATAAATAAATAAATAAATAAATAAATAAATAAATAAAATGAAAACTCAATTTGGCTTGGGCTTTCCTGGGTAACAGCAGGGAAACTCCGCCTCTAAATAAATAAATAAATAAAACTAAAACTCAATTTGGCTTGGGCTCCCCTGGGTAACAGCAGGGAAACTCCGCCTCTAAATAAATAAATAAATAAATAAATAAATAAGTAAATAAAATAAAATAAAACGAAAACACACTTTGGGTTGGGCTCCGCGGCTCAAGCCTGTTGGCCCAGCACAAAGAATGCCGAGGCAGGCGGATTGTGAAGTCACCGGTTCGAGACTGGCCTCCGAGGAAACAGCGTAGTCTGCTTCCTATGAAAAACAATAAAACAGTGAAGCATCAAAAAAGATGAGGTGGTCTCAGCATGGGCTCCCTTCAGCAGCACCTACACTAGAATTGGGACGCTACACAGAAGGCCAGCGTGGTCGTAGCTTAAAAATGACACGCACAGGTGTGCTGCTTTTCGCATTGTATTTCTTGGTTTTGACTGCTTTGTGGAAGTCAAATAAAGATAAATTGGAGGTACAGAGGAATAAAATTAGAAAGTTACCTGGACCTGGTGGTGTGGACAACTTCAACCGCAGCTATTTGAATGGCATTGGGAGGACAATCACTTGAACTTAAAAGGCAGGTTTTGCAGTAAGCAAAGATCGCACTGTTGCAGTCCAGCCTTGGTGACCAGAGGGAAACTGTGCAAAATAAAGAAAGGCGTTTCTGGGCGTGGAGTCTCCGGGCACCTCATTCTGTTTCCATTGCACACACTCATCAGTCTGATTACCTTTCCTTTTTTCTTTGTCTCTTAATATGTGGAGTGGGTAATCACCAAAATGCACAGGCTGACCTCGACCTCGTGACCTCAGGATACTCGCTCACCTCGGCCTTTCAAAGTGCTTAGATTGCATGTGTTACAGGCAGCGCCCGGCAGAGTCTCTCTGAACTACTTTTTGACAAAATATTATAACATTCAGAAACGGTGGCTCAAGGCAGCCTGTTATTCATTGGCCTCAAAAATCAAGGCGGCGGATATCCAGAAATTATGCTTTTGAAACTCACCCGCCAACATTGTGATTAAAACAAAGCATTGTGTGTAAAACAAAAACACAATTTGGGTTGGGCTCATGCTCAAGCCTGTTGATCTAGCACAAAGAATGCCGAGGCAAACGATTGCTGAAGTCACCGGTTCGAGACTGGTCTCGAAGGAAACAGTGTAGCCCGCTTTATATAAAAAACAGAAAACAGAAAAGTCTAAAAATGGTGAGCTGGGCTTGGCATGTGCTCTTTTCAGCAGCACCTGCAGAAGAATTGGGACGGTACACAGAAGGCCAGCTGGTCCTAGCTTAAAATTACACGCAGAGGTGTGTAGCTTTTGTATCATATTTCTTGGTAGTGACTGCTTTGTGGAATTAAATAAAGATAAATTAGTGGTACAGAAAAATAAAAACAGAAAGTTACCTGGACCCGGTGGTGTGGACACCTGCTACCCCAGGATCTTGAACGACATTGCCATGAAAATCACTTGAACTTAAAAGGCTGGTGCTCTAATAAGCAAAGATCGCACTGTTGCACTCCAGCCTTGGTGACCAGAGGGAAACTCCACCTAATAAAGAAAGGCGTTTCTGGGCGTGGAGCCTCCGGCACCTCCTTTGTTTCCATTTGGGTTTTCACCAAAATGCACAGGCTGACCATGACCTCATGACCTCGACCTCGTGACCTCGACCTTGTAATCTCAGGATATTCGCTCACCTCGGCCTTTCAAAGTGTTTAGATTTCTTGGGTGATTGGCAGCGCCCGGCAGAGTCTCTCTGATTGAATTTTTGACAAAATATTATAACATTCAGAAACGGTGGCTCACGGCAGCCTGTCATTCTTTTGCCGCAAAAATCAAGGCGGGCAGATCACGAGAATTTGGGTTTTCGAGACCCGCCCGACCAACCTTTTGATATCCTGTCTTTAAAACAAAAACACAATTTGGGTTGGCCTCCGCGGCTCAAGCCTGTTGGCCCAGCACAAAAAATGCCGAGGAAGCCGAATTCTGAAGTCATAGGTTCGAGACTGGCCTCGGAGGACACAGCGTAGTCTGCTCCCAATGAGAAACAGAAAAACAGAAAACATTAAAAAAGCTGAGCTGGGTTTGGCATGTGCTCACTTCAGCAGCACGTATACTAGAATTGGGACGCTACACAGAAGGCCAGCTGGTCCTAGCTTAAAAATTACACGCACAGGTGTGCAGCATTTTGTATTTCATTTCTTGGTTCTGACTGCTTCGTGGAAGTCAAATAAAGATAAATTGGAGGTACAGAGAAATAAAATTAGTAAGTTACCTGGACCTGGTGGTGTGGACAACTGCAACACCAGCTACTTGAATGGCATTGGGATGACAATCACTTGAACTTAAAAGGCAGGTGTTGCAATAAGCAAAGATCGCACCTTTGCACTGCACCCTTGGTGACAAGAGGTATACTGCACGTAAGAAAGGAAGGCTGTTCTGGGGGTGGAGTCTCCGGGCATTTTCTTTTGTTGCAATTGCACACAGTCAGCAGTCTGATTACCCTTTCTCTCTCTCTCTCTCTCTCGTGTTATGTAAACTGGGTTTGCATTGGAATGGTCAGGCTGACCTCGAACTCTTGACCACAGAAAACCCGCCCACGGCGGCCTCCCAAACTACTTAGATTGCTGGCGTGCATCGCAGAACCTGGCACGGTCTCTAATTTTTCTTTTAACAATACATTGTAACACACCGACACAGTGGCTCACAGCAGCCTGTCATTCAGACGTCTCAAAGGTCACGGCGGGTAAATCAGGAGAAGTTGTCTGTTCGAGACCCGGCCAATGAACATGGTGAAAGCCCGTCTTGACAACGAAAACACGCCGGGCGCGATGGCTCACGCATGTCATTCCAGCACTTTGGGAGGCTGAGTCGGGTGGATCACGATGTCAATGGATCCAGACCAACCTGGTCAAAATGGTGAAACCCCGTCTCTAGTACAAATACAAAAAATTATCTGGGGATGGTGGCGCTTGCCTGTAATCCCAGCTACACGGAAGGATGAAGCAGGAGAATTGCCTGAACCCAAGAGGCGGAGGTTGTGCTGAGCCGAGATCTCGCCTTTGCCATCCAGCCTGGGTAAAATCAGGGAAACTCCGCCTCAAAATAAATAAATAAATAAATAAATAAAATAAAACGAAAACTCAATTTGGCTTGGGCTCCCCTGGGTAACAGCAGGGAAACTCCGCCTCAAAATAAATAAATAAATAAATAAATAAATAAAATGAAAACTCAATTTGGCTTGGGCTCCCCTGGGTAACAGCAGGGAAACTCCGCCTCTAAATAAATAAATAAATAAATAAATAAATAAATAAATAAATAAATAAAATAAAATAAAATAAAACGAAAACACAATTTGGGTTGGGCTCCGCGGCTCAAGCCTGTTGGCCCAGCACAAAGAATGCCGAGGCAGGCGGATTGTGAAGTCACCGGTTCGAGACTGGCCTCCGAGGACACAGCGTAGTCTGCTACCTATGAAAAACAGTAAAACAGTGAAGCATCAAAAAAGATGAGGTGGTCTCGGCATGGGCTCCCTTCAGCAGCACCTACACTAGAATTGGGACGCTACACAGAAGGCCAGCGTGGTCGTAGCTTAAAAATGACACGCACAGGTGTGCTGCTTTTCGCATTGTATTTCTTGGTTTTGACTGCTTTGTGGAAGTCAAATAAAGATAAATTGGAGGTACAGAGGAATAAAATTAGAAAGTTACCTGGACCTGGTGGTGTGGACAACTTCAACCGCAGCTATTTGAACGGCATTGGGAGGAAGATCGCTCGAACTTAAAAGGCAGGTTTTGCAGTAAGCAAAGATCGCACTGTTGCAGTCCAGCCTTGGTGACCAGAGGGAAACTGTGCAAAATAAAGAAAGGCGTTTCTGGGCGTGGAGTCTCCGGGCACCTCATTCTGTTTCCATTGCACACACTCATCAGTCTGATTACCTTTCCTTTTTTCTTTCTCTCTTAATATGTGGAGTGGGTAATCACCAAAATGCACAGGCTGACCTCGACCTTGTAATCTCAGGATATTCGCTCACCTCGGCCTTTCAAAGTGCTTAGATTGCATGTGTTACAGGCAGCGCCCGGCAGAGTCTCTCTGAACTACTTTTTGACAAAATATTATAACATTCAGAAACGGTGGCTCAAGGCAGCCTGTTATTCATTGGCCTCAAAAATCAAGGCGGCGGATATCCAGAAATTACGCTTTTGAAACTCACCCGCCAACATTGTGATTAAAACAAAGCATTGTGTGTAAAACAAAACACAATTTGGGTTGGGCTCCGTGGCTCAAGCCTGTTGATCTAGCACAAAGAATGCCGAGGCAAACGATTGCTGAAGTCACAGGTTCGAGACTGGTCTCAAGGAAACAGTGTAGCCCGCTTTATATAAAAACAGAAAACAGAAAAGTCTAAAATGGTGAGCTGGGCTTGGCATGTGCTCTTTCAGCAGCACCTGCACAAGAATTGGGACGGTACACAGAAGGCCAGCGTGGTCGTAGCTTAAAATTACACGCAGAGGTGTGTAGCTTTTGTATCTTATTTCTTGGTAGTGACTGCTTTGTGGAATTAAATAAAGATAAATTAGTGGTACAGAAAAATAAAAACAGAAAGTTACCTGGACCCGGTGGTGTGGACACCTGCTACCCCAGGATCTTGAACGACATTGCCATGAAAATCACTTGAACTTAAAAGGCTGGTGCTCTAATAAGCAAAGATCGCACTGTTTCACTCCAGCCTTGGTGACCAGAGGGAAACTCCAACTAATAAAGAAAGGCGTTTCTGGGCGTGGAGTCTCCGGGCACCTCGTTTTGTTTCCATTTGGGTTTTCACCAAAATGCACAGGCTGACCATGACCTCATGACCTCGACCTCGTGACCTCGACATTGTAATCTCAGGATATTCGCTCACCTCGGCCTTTCAAAGTGTTTAGATTTCTTGGGTGATTGGCAGCGCCCGGCAGAGTCTCTCTGATTGAATTTTTGACAAAATATTATAACATTCAGAAACGGTGGCTCAAGGCAGCCTGTCATTCTTTTGCCGCAAAAATCAAGGCGGGCAGATCAGGAGAATTTGGGTTTTCGAGACCCGCCCGACCAACCTTTTGATATCCTGTCTTTAAAACAAAACCACAATTTGCGTTGGCCTCCGCGGCTCAAGCCTGTTAGCCCAGCACAAAAAATGCCGAGGAAGCCGAATTCTGAAGTCATAGGTTCGAGACTGGCCTCGGAGGACACAGCGTAGTCTGC
This sequence comes from Saguinus midas, assembly GCA_021498475.1. Lineage (NCBI taxonomy): Eukaryota > Metazoa > Chordata > Mammalia > Primates > Cebidae > Saguinus > Saguinus midas. Next base: position 2,168 of record JAKFGQ010000353.1, on the reverse strand, counting down.
TCCAAATGAGGAACAGAAAAACAGAAAACATTAAAAAAGCTGAGCTGGTTCGCATGTGCTCACTTCAGCAGCACGTATACTAGAATTGGGACGCTACACAGAAGGCCAGCTGGTCCTAGCTTAAAATTACACGCAGAGGTGTGTAGCTTTTTGTATCTTATTTCTTGGTAGTGACTGCTTTGTGGAATTAAATAAAGATAAATTAGTGGTACAGAAAATAAAACAGAAAGTTACCTGGACCTGGTGGTGTGGACACCTGCTACCCCAGGATCTTGAACGACATTGCCATGAAAATCACTTGAACTTAAAAGGCTGGTGCTCTAATAAGCAAAGATCGCACTGTTGCACTCCAGCCTTGGTGACCAGAGGAAACTCCACCTAATAAAGAAAGGCGTTTCTGGGCGTGGAGTCTCCGGCATTTTCTTTTGTTGCAATTGCACACAGTCAGCAGTCTGATTACCCTTTCTCTCTCTCTCGTGTTATGTAAACTGGGTTTGCATTGGAATGGTCAGGCTGACCTCGACCTCGTGACCTCGACCTCGTGACCTCGACCTTGTAATCTCAGGATATTCGCTCACCTCGGCCTTTCAAAGTGTTTAGATTTTTGGGTGATGGCTGCGCCCGCAGGGTCTCTGATTGAATTTTGACAAAATATTATAACATTCAGAAACGGTGGCTCACGGCAGCCTGTCATTATTTTGCCGCAAAAATCAAGGCGGGCAGATCACGAGAATTTGGGTTTTCGAGACCCGCCCGACCAACCTTTGATATCCTGTCTTTAAAACAAAACACAATTTGGGTTGGGCTCCGTGGCTCAAGCCTGTTGGCCCAGCACAAAGAATGCCGAGGAAGCCGAATTCTGAAGTCATAGGTTCGAGACTGGCCTCGAGGACACAGCGTAGTCTGCTCCCAATGAAAACAGAAAACAGAAAACATTAAAAAGCTGAGCTGGTTCGCATGTGCTCACTTCAGCAGCACGTATACTAGAATTGGGACGCTACACAGAAGGCCAGCTGGTCCTAGCTTAAAAATTACACGCACAGGTGTGCAGCATTTTGTATTTCATTTCTTGGTTCTGACTGCTTCGTGGAAGTCAAATAAAGATAAATTGGAGGTACAGAGAAATAAAATTAGTAAGTTACCTGGACCTGGTGGTGTGGACAACTGCAACACCAGCTACTTGAATGGCATTGGGATGACAATCACTTGAACTTAAAAGGCAGGTGTTGCAATAAGCAAAGATCGCACCTTTGCACTGCACCCTTGGTGACAAGAGGTATACTGCACGTAAGAAAGGAAGGCTGTTCTGGGGGTGGAGTCTCCGGGCATTTTCTTTTGTTGCAATTGCACACAGTCAGCAGTCTGATTACCCTTTCTCTCTCTCTCTCTCTCGTGTTATGTAAACTGGGTTTGCATTGGAATGGTCAGGCTGACCTCGAACTCTTGACCACAGAAAACCCGCCCACGGCGGCCTCCCAAACTACTTAGATTGCTGGCGTGCATCGCAGAACCTGGCACGGTCTCTAATTTTTCTTTAACAATACATTGTAACACACCGACACAGTGGCTCACAGCAGCCTGTCATTCAGACGTCTCAAAGGTCACGGCGGGTAAATCAGGAGAAGTTGTCTGTTCGAGACCCGGCCAATGAACATGGTGAAAGCCCGTCTTGACAACGAAAACACGCCGGGCGCGATGGCTCACGCATGTCATTCCAGCACTTTGGGAGGCTGAGTCGGGTGGATCACGATGTCAATGGATCCAGACCAACCTGGTCAAAATGGTGCAACCCCGTCTCTAGTACAAATACAAAAAATTATCTGGGGATGGTGGCGCGTGCCTGTAATCCCAGCTACACGGAAGGATGAAGCAGGAGAATTGCCTGAACCCAAGAGGCGGAGGTTGTGCTGAGCCGAGATCTCGCCTTTGCCATCCAGCCTGGGTAAAATCAGGGAAACTCCGCCTCAAAATAAATAAATAAATAAATAAATAAATAAATAAATAAATAAATAAAACGAAAACACAATTTGGGTTGGGCTCCGCTGGGTAACAGCAGAAAAACTCCGCCTCAAAATAAATAAATAAATAAATAAAACGAAAACTCAATTTGGCTTGGGCTCCTGGGTAACAGCAGGAAACTCCGCCTCTAAATAAATAAATAAAAAATA
>JAKFGQ010000352.1:0-29095 GCA_021498475.1 Saguinus midas | reverse complement strand
GAGGTTCATCATACACATTACTTATGTGACATTTTAAAATTTGTTCACAATAATTAATCCAGACAAGAAAGTTGTAATAAATCAAAACCAGATATATTATATCAGCATACTTTTCCTCAGCATATTACTTTCTAGCCTACTGACATTTGTAAGAATATCCTGGGGATAGATTCATACTCATTCATTTACCAAGTTGTACAAGTAAAAATATATTACTTAATATGTTACCAATGAGAGAACAAGTTAGACAGTAAACAAATAAATAGCTGAAAATATTACTATGTATTCATGAATTTTATATTTGCTTCCAGGTTGCAATACTTCATAATGCTGTGATTGAGTGGCCATAATACCCGAACACTGACTATTCTAAATGTATGTATTCTTCAGTGAGTTTCTGCATGAGTGATTACATATAGTAGACTCCTGACTCTCTCATCCTGACTATATTTCAGCTCTCCATTTTCCACTGCGTGCTTAGGGACCGGTAATATCAAATAGTCACCAGACTATACACCAGGTGTGCATTATTCACTGAGTCTCTGAATAAGTGGCCATATATAAAAGAATCCTGAGAATTTTCCAGATATATATAATCCTACATTGCGGTTCTGAATAAGTGGCCATGGGAAATACACTCCTGACTTTTCCATAGGTCTGTATTATTCTGTGACGCTCTGAATGAGTGTCCATAAAATAGACACTCATGAATACTCCACAGGCCTGCGTTTTTACATTCCGTTCTAAGTGAGTGGCTATATGAATAGAATCCCGACATTTCCCAAGGTGTATTTTATTCAGTTAGGCTCTGAAGATGTGGCTGTTAGAGGAAAATTCTGACAACGATATAGGTGTTCCTTATTCAATGAAGCCCCGAAATTGATGCCATATGAAATAGGGTCCTGAGTATTTCCCAGGTATATATTATTCACTGAAGCTCTAAAACTTTGTCCATATAAAACTGATTTTTGACTAGTCCACAGGAGTGAATTATTGACTCTGACTTTGAATAATTGTGCATATGGAATAGACTAGTGATTATTCCCACCTTGTGTATTGCTCACTGATGGCTTGATTTTCTGAACATATAAAATAGATTAGTGCCCACTCCACACGTGTGCATTATTCTCTGAAGCTGTAAATGGGAGGCTATATATTGCAGACTCCTCACATTTTTCTAGGTGTGTAATACTCAGTGAATCTCTTCTTGTGTGTCCATATGAAATGGGATTCTGTCTATCTTTAATAATTTTATTTTCCAATAAATCTCTGAATCAGTGGTTATGTGAAATAGACTGCTGAGTACGTTATATATGTGCATTATTCACCGAGGTTATGTGTCCGTAGCAATATGAAATGGAACCCCAACTAATCCACACGTGCATATTATAAACTGAGGCTATAGAAAAGTGCACAAGTAAAATGGACTTCTGGCTACCCCAGGTGTGTGCATTATTCACCGAGGCTCTGAATGAATGTCCATCCAAAATAGACTCCATATTATTCTACAGGTATGTATTATTCAGTGAGGCTCAGAAGATGTGTCCATATTAATAAGAATCATTAGGATAGCAAGGGTCTTTCTTATTCACTGTGGCTCTGAATAAGTGTCTACATGAAATAGACTCGAGACTACAGCACATTGTTCAGTGACACTCGGAATGAGAAGATGCGTGAAAAATTCTCCTGACAATTCAACAGGTGTGCATTATTTAGTGAGACTCTGAATGAGGAAATAGAAGTAAATCCTGACTCCTTCCACAGGTGGGTACATTTAGTGAGGCTTTCAATGAGTGATGGTCGGAAAGAGACTTCTGACTACTCCACAGCTGTTCATTATTCAGGGATTATCTGAATGAATGGCCATAAAGAACAGACTCCAGACTATATCTTAAGTGTGTAATATTCAGTGAGGCTGTGAAAGTGGGGCATATGAAACAGACTACTCACAATCCACGTGTGCGTTATTCACTTTTTGTCTAAATGAGTAGCTGTACAATATAAAATTCATATTATTCAACGTGTGTGCATTATTCAAACAGGTTCTTTATGAATGCCCATAACAAATAAACTCCTTACACTATCCCAAATGTGTATTACTCAGCGGTACACATAATTAGAGTTCATACGAAATAGAATCCTATAACACAGGTGTGTATCATTCAGGAAGGAACTCTATTCGTGGCTATCTTAAACAACATCCTGATTACTCCATAGAAGTTCATTATACACTGAAACTTTTAATGAGAGGATATATGATATAGACACCTGACTATTGCTCCGTTGTGAGTTATTCTCTAGGGTTCTAAATGAGTGATATTATGAAATTGAATCCTGAGGATTCCCCAGGTGTGTATCATTGAGGGAGGCACAGAATGAGTGGCAATATAAAAAATGTTCGACTATGACCCTAGTGTGCATTATTCACTGAGGCTCTAAATGATGGGTTCCGTGATGTATAGCCTTAACTCTTCCACGAAGTGTGTATACTTGAATGAGACTATGACTAAGTGGACATAAAAAGAGACTCTTGTGTATTACTCAGGTGTGCATTCCTTCCAGAGACTCTGAATGTGTAGCCCTTTGAAGTTGAACCTGGATTATTTCTGAGGGGAGAATTATTCACAGAGGCCCTGAACAAGTGGCCATTTGAAAGAGATTCCTGACTTATCAGATATACATATTATTCCCTTTAACCCTGAAAGAGTGGCCTTATGTAATAGACCCCATTTTACTCCAGAGTTGCACGTTATTGTTTGACCCTCCAAAGAATTCACCATATGAAATACACTAGTGATTATTCCCCATATGTGAAGTATTCGAAGAGGTTCTGTTTGAGTGTCCATATCAAAGAGTCTCCTGACTATCACACATATATGTATCATTCACGGATCTGCTTAATTTGGGGCAAGCTGAAAACGGTCCTGACTACTACACAGCTGCTGATTATGTTCTGAAGCTCTGAATTAGAAGCCATATGATACAGACTCCTTACTATTGCCCAAATGTGCATTATTCAGTAATGCTGTGATTGAGTGTCCATAATACCTGGACTCTGACTATTCTTAAGGTGTGTAATCTTCAGAGAGGTACTGAAGGAGTGACCACACAAAGTAGACTCCTGACTCAATCATTCTGACTATATTTCAGATCTCCAATTTCCACTGAGTGCTTAGGGAACGTTCATATCAAATAGTCTCCAGACTATACGCCAGGTGTGCATTATTCACTGAGTCTCTGAATAAGTGGCCATAAATAAAAGAATCCTGAGAATTTTCCAGATATATATGATCCTACATTTCGGTTCTGAATAAGTGGCCATGTGAAATACACTCCTGACTTTTCCATAGGTCTGTATTATTCTGTGACGCTCTGAAGGAGTGTCCATAAAGTAGAGACTCCTGAATACTCCACAGGTGTGCGATTTTACATTCGGCTGTAAATGAGTGGCTATATGAAATAGAATCTTGACTTTTCCCAAGTTGTATGTTATTCAGTGAAGCACTGAAGATGTGGATGTTAAAAGCAAATTCTGACTACGATACAGGTGTTCCGTATTCAATGAAGCTCTAAAATAGACGCCATATGAAATAGCGTCCTGAGTATTTCCCAGGGATATATTATTCACTGAAGCTCTAAAACTTGGTCCATATGAAATTGTTTCCTGACTAGTCCACAGGAGTGAATTGACACTGACGTTGAATATTTAGGCAAATGAAATAGACTAGTGACTTTTCCCAGCTTGTTTATTGCTCACTCAGGGTCCCATTTTGTGGCCATATAAAATATATTAGTGCCTACGCCACACGTGTGCATTATTCCCTGAGGCTGTAAATGAGAGGCTATATATAGTAGACTCCTCACATTTTCCCAACTGTGTTTTACTCAGTGAGGCTTTTCTTGTTTGACCATATGAAACGGGATTCTGTCTATGTTAAATAATTTTATTATCCAATGAATCTCCGAATGAGTGGCTATATGAAACAGACTGCTGAGTATGTTACATATGTGCATTATTCACTGACGTTACGAGTCCGTGGCTATATGAAATGGAACCCCAACTAATTCACACGTGCATATTATAAACTGAGGCTATGGATGAGTGAACAAATGAAATGGATTTCTGGCTAACACAGGGGTGTGCATTATTCACCGAGGCTCTGAATGAATGTCCATTGAAAATAGACTCCCAATTTTTCTACAGGTGTGTACTATTTAGTGAGGCTCATTATATGTGTCCATATTAATTAGAATCTTTACGAAAGCAAGGGTCTGTCTTATTCACTGAGACTATGAATATGTGTCTACATTAAATAGACTCCAGACTGCAGTACATTGTTCAGTGACACTCGGAGTGAGAGGCCGCATGAAAAGTTTTCCTGACAATTCCACAGGTGTGCATTATTTAGTGAGACTCTGAATGAGGGAATAGAAGGAAATCCTGACTCTTTCCACCGGTGGGTACATTTAGTGAGGCTTTCAATGAGTGGCGGTCAGAAAGAGACTTCTGACTATTCCACAGGTGTTCATTATTCAGTGATTCTCTGAATGAATGGCCATAAAAAAAACAGACTCCAGACAATATCTCAGGTGTGTAATATTCAGTTAGGCTGTGAAAGAGTGACATATGAAACAGACTTCTAAGAATCCACATGTGCGCTATTTACGTTTTTTCAGAATGACTAGCCATACAACATAGAATTCTTATTATTCGACGTGTGTGCATTATACAAACAGGTTTTTTATGAGTGCAGATAACAAATAAACTCCTTACACTATCCCACGTGTGTATTACTCAGCGGTACACAGAATTAGAGTTCATATAAAATAGAATCATATAACCCCGGTGTGTATAATTCAGGAAAGCACTCAATTCGTGGCTATCTTAAACAGTGTACTGATTAATACATATAAGTTCATTATACACTGAAACTTTGAATGAGAGGCCATATGAAATAGCCACTTGATTAATGCTTTGTTGTGAATTGCTCGATAAGGTTCTAAATGAGTGGTAATATAAAATTAAATCCTGAGGATTCCCTAGGTGTGTATGATTCAGGGAGGCACAGAATGAGTGGTCATATTAAAAATGCTCGACTATAACCCTGGTGTGCATTATTAACTGAGGCTCTAAATGATTTGTTTTGTGAGGTATACTCTTAACTCTTCCCAAGGTGTGTATAACTGAGACTCTGACTAAGTGGCCATAAAAAGACTCTATTGCCCAGGTGTGCATTACAGAGACTCTGAATGTGTAGCCATTTGAAGTAGAACCTTGACTATTTCTGAGGGTATTATTCACAGAGGCCCTGAACGAGTGGCCATGTGAAAGAGATTCTATTATTCCTGCAACACTGAAGAGTGGCCTTATGTAATAGACCCCATTTTACTCCACAGTTGCATTATTGTTTGACCTCCAAAGGAATCACCATATGAAATACACTAGTGATTATTCCCACATGTGCAGTATTCAAGAGGTTCTGTATGAGTGTCCATATCAAAAAGTCTCCTGACTATCACATATATGTATCATTCAAACTGCTTAATTTGGGGCAAGCTGAAATAGGGTCCTGACTACTACAGCTGCTGATTATGCACTGAAGCTCTGAATTAGAAGCCATATGATATAGACTCTTACTATTGCCCTTGTGCATTATTTAATGCTGTGATTGTATCCATAATACATGGACTCTGACTATTCTTAAGGTGTGTATTTCAGTGAGTTTCTGAACAGTGACCACATAAAGTAGACTTTCTATCATCCTGACTATATTTCAGCTCTCCATTTTCCACTGAGTGTAGGAACAGTCATATCAAATAGTCTCCAGACTATACCCCAGGTGTGCATTATTCACTGAGTCTCTGAATAAGTGGCCATATATAAAGAATCCTGAGTATTTTCCTGATATGATCCTTCACTGCGGTTCATAAGTGGCCATGTGAAATACCTCTGACTTTTCCATAGGTCTGTATTATTCTGTGACGCTGAATGAGTGTCCATAAAAGAGACTCTGAACTCCACAGGTGTTTTACATTTATCTAAATGAGTGGCTATACGAAATAGAATCCTGACTTTTCCCAAGGTGTATGTTATTCAGTTAGGCTCTGAAGATGTGGCTATTAAAAAAAATTCTGACTATGATACAGGTGTTCCTTATTCAATGAAGCTCTGAAAACAGCCATATGAAATAGCGTCCTGAGTATTTCCCAGGTATATATTATTCACTGAAGCTCTAAAACTTTGTCCATATGAAATTGTTTCCTGACTAGTCCACAGGAGTGAATTATTGACTCTGACTTTGAATATTTGGGCATATGGAATAGACTAGTGACTATTCCAACTTGTGTATTGCTCACTCAGGGTTTGATTTTGTGGCCATATAAAATAGATTAGTGCCTACTCCACATGTGCATTATTCCTGAGGCTGTAAATGAGAGGCTATATAGTAGACTCCTCACATTTTCCCAGGTGTATTACTCAGTGAGGCTCTTCTTGTGTGACCATATGATTCTGTCTATCTTAAATAATTTTATTATCAATGAATCTCTGAATGAGTGGCTATATGAAACAGACTGCTGAGTACATATATGCATTATTCACTGAGGTTACAGTGTGGCTATGAAATGGAACCCCAACTAATCCACACGTGCATATTATAAACTGAGGCTATGGATGAGTGTACAAATGAAATGGACTTCTACTTCAGGTGTGCATTCTTCACAGGCTCTGAATGAATGTCCATCGAAAATAGACTCATTATTCTACAGGTGTATTATTCAGAGGCTCAGAAGATGTGTCCATATTAATTAGAATCTTTAGGATAGCAAGGGTTTGTCTTATTCACTGAGGCTCTGAATATGTCTACATGAAATACTCCAGACTACAGCACATTGTTCAGTGACACTGAATGAGGCGCATGAAAAATTCTCCTGACAATTCCACAGGTGTGCATTATTTAGTGAGACTCTGAATGAGGAATAGAAGTAAATCCTGACTCTTTCACAGGTGTACATTTAGTGAGGCTTTCAATGAGTGGTGAAAGAGACTTCTGACTATTCCACAGGTGTTCATTATTCAGTGATTCTCTGAATGAATGGCCATAAAGAATAGACTCAGACTATATCTCAAGTGTGTAATATTCAGTGAGGCTGTGAAAGAGGGCATATGAAAACAGAATCCCATGTGACTTATTCACTTTTTGTTTGAATGACTAGCATAACAGATCCTTATTATTCGCCATGTGCATTATTCAAACAGGTTCTCTATGAGTGCCCATACAAATAAACTCCTTACACTATCCACGTGTGTATTACTCAGCGGTACCCAGAATTAGAGTTCATATAATCCTATAACCCAGGTGTGTATCATTCAGGAAGGCACTCAATTGGTGCTATCTTAAACAGCGTCTGATTACTCCATAAAGTTCATTATACACTGAAACTTTGAATGAGAGTATATGAAATAGACACCTGACTATTGCTCCATTGTTAATTATTCTATAGTTCTACATGATGAAATGAACTGAATTCCCAGGTGTGTCATTCAGGAGGCAGAATGAGTGCCATATAAAAATGCTCGACTATAATCCTGGTGTATATTATTCACTGAGGCTCTAAATGACTGGTTCAGTGAGGGATACTCTTAACACTTCCCCGGGTGTGTATAATTGAATAAGATTCTGACTATGTGGGCATAAAAAGGAGACTCTTGTGTTGCCCAGGTGTGCATTACAAGACTCTGAATGTGTAGCCATTTGAAGTAGAACCTTGACTATTTCTGAGGGGAGTATTATTCACATAGGCCCTGAACGAGTGGCCATGTGAAAGAGATTCCTGACTTATCAGATATACATATTATTTTCTGCAATACTGAAAGAGTGGACTTATGTAATAGACCTCATTTTACTCCAGAGTTGCAAGGTATTGCTTGGGCCGCCAAAAAATAACCATATGAAATACAGTAGTGATTATATCACATGTGCAGTATTCTAAGAGGTTGTTCCATATCAAAGAGTCTCCTGACTATCACACATATATGTATCATTCACAAAGCTGCTCAACTTGTGGAAAGCTGAAATAGGGTCCTGACTACTACACAGCTGCTGATTATGCAGTGAAGCTCCGAATTAGAAGCCATTTGATATACACTCCTTACTATTGCCCAATTGTGCATTATTCCGTAATGCTGTGATTGAGTGGCCACAATAACTGGACTCTGACTATTCTTAAGGTGTGTATTCTTCAGTGAGTTTCTGAACAAGTGACCACATAAATTAGACTCCTGACTCTATCATCCTGACTATATTTCAGCTCTCCATTTTCCACTGAGTGCTTAGGGAATGGTCATATCAAATAGTCTCCAGACTATACCCCAGGTGTGCATTATTCACTGAGTCTCTGAATAAGTGGCCATATATAAAAGAATCCTGAGTATTTTCCAGATGTATATGATCCTTCACTGCGGTTCTGAATAAGTGGCCATGTGAAATACACTCCCGACATTTCCATAGGTCTGTATTATTCTGTGACGCTCTGAATGAGTGTCCATAAAATAGAGACTCCTGAATACTCCACAGGCGTGCGTTTTTACATTCGGCTGTAAATGAGTGGCTATACGAAATAGAATCCTGACTTTTCCCAAAGTGTATGTTATTCAGTGAGGCTCTGAAGATGTGGCTGTTAAAGAAAATTCTGACTATGATACAGGTGTTCCTTATTCAATGAAGCTCTGAAATAGATGCCATATGAAATAGCGTCCTGAGTATTTCCCAGGTATATATTATTCACTGAAGCTCTTAAACTTTGTCCATATGAAATTGTTTCCTGACTAGTCCACAGGAGTGAATTATTGACTCTGACTTTGAATATTTGGGCATATGGAATAGACTAGTGACTATTCCCAACTTGTGTATTGCTCACTCAGGGTTTGATTTTGTGTCCATATAAAATAGATTAGTGCCTACTCCACACGTGTGCATTATTCCTGAGGCTGTAAATGAGAGGCTATATATAGTAGACTCCTCACATTTTTCCAGGTGTGTATTACTCAGTGAGGCTCTTCTTGTGTGACCATATAAAATGGCATTCTGTCTATCTTAAATAATTTTATTATCCAATGAATCTCTGAATGAGTGGCTATATGAAACAGACTGCTGAGTACGTTACATATGTGCATTATTCACTGAGGTTACGAGTCCGTGGCTATATGAAATGGAACCCCAACTAATCCACATGTGCATATTATAAACTGAGGCTATGGATGAGTGTACAAATGAAATGGACTTCTGGCTACCCCAGGGGTGTGCATTATTCACCGAGGCTCTGAATGAATGTCCATCGAAAATAGACTCCAAATTATTCTACAGGTGTGTATTATTCAGTGAGACTCAGAAGATGTGTCCATATTAATTAGAATCTTTACGATAGCAAGGGTCTGTCTTATTCACTGAGGCTCTGAATATGTGTCTACATGAAATAGACTCCAGACTACAGCACATTGTTCAGTGACACTCGGAATGAGAGGCCACATGAAAAATTCTCCTGACAATTCACAGGTGTGCATTATTTAGTGAGATTCTGAATGAGGAATAAGTAAATCCTGACTCTTTCCACAGGTGGGTACATGTATTGAGGCTTTTAATGAGTGGCGGTCAGAAAGAGACTTCTGACTATTCCACAGGTGTTCATTATTCAGTGATTCTCTGAATGAATGGCAATAAAGAACAGACTCCAGATTATATGTCAGGTATGTAATATTCAGTGAGTCTGTGAAAGAGGGACATATGAAAAGGACTTCTAATAATCCACACGTGCGTTATTCACATTTTGTCTGAATGACAAGCAATACAACATAGAATCTTTATTTTTTATGTTTATTGCTTTATAGGTTTTGGGGTACATGTGCAGAAGATGCAAGATAGTTTCATAGGTACACACATGGCAGTGTGTTTTGCTGCCTTCCTCCACTTCACCCACACTTGGCATTCATCCCCACGCTATCCCTCTCCAGCCTCCTCGCTGTCCCTTCCCCTTCCCCCAATAGACCCCAGTGTGTAGTATACCCCCTCTCTGTGTCCATGTGTTATCATTTTTCTCAGCCACTTATGAGTGAGTGTATGTGGTATTTCTTTTTATGTTCTTGTGTCAGTTTGCTGAGAATGATGTTCTCCAGATTCATCCATATCCTTTCAAGGGACACATGCTCATCATTTTTGATAGCTGCATAATATTCCATGGTGTATATGTGCCACATTTTCTCAGTCCAGTCTATCATCTTTGGGCATTTGGGTTGGTTCCAGTTCTTTGCTATTGTAAACAGTGCTGCAATGAACATTAGTGTGCATGTGTCCTTACTGTAGAACAATTTATAGTCCTTTGGATATATACCCAGTAATGGGATTGCTGGGTCAAATGGAATTTCTATTTGTAGGTCCTTGAGGAATAGCCACACTGTCTTCCACAATGGTTGAACTAATTTACACTCCACCAACAGTGTTAGAGTGTTCCTATTTCTCATCCTCTCCAGCATCTGCTGTCTCCAGATTTTTAATGATAGCCATTCTAACTGGTGAGATGGTATCTCAATGTGGTTTTGATTTGCATCTCTCTAATGACCAGCGATGATGAGCATTTTTTTCATGTGTTTGTTGGCCTCATGTATGTCTTCTTTTGTAAAGTGTCTGTTCATATCATTTACCCATTTTTAATGGGCTTGTTTGTTTTTTTCCTGTCAGTCTGTTTGAGTTCTTTGTAAATTATTGATATCATCCCTTTGTCATATGGGTAAACTGCAAAGATTGTTTCTCATTCTGATGTTTGCCGATGCACTCTAGTGATTATTTCTTTTGCTGTGCAGAAGCTGTGGATTTTGATTAGGTCCCATTTGTCTATTTTGGATTTTGTTGCCAATGCTTTTGGTTTTTTGGTCGTGAAGTCCTTGCATACTCCTATGTCCTGAATGGATTTGCCTAGATTTTCTTCTAGAGTTTTTATGGTGTCAGGTCATATGTTTAAGTCTTTAAGCCATCTGGACATAATTTTAGTGTAACGTGTTAGGTAGGGGTCCAGTTTCTGCTTTCTGCACATTGCTAGCCAGTTTACCCAACACCATTTATTAAATAGGGCATACTCTCCCATTGATTGTTTTGGTCTGGTTTATCAGTTAATATGGTAGTAGATATGTTGTGTTGCCTCCGATGCTTCTGTTCTATTTCATTCGTCTATATCTCTGTTTTTGTAACAGTACCATGCTGTTTTTATTAGTGTAGCCTTGTAGTAGAGTTTGAGTCTGGTAGTGTAATATCTCCCAATGTGTTCTTTTTGCTTTGAATTTACTTGGCTATGCGGGCTCTTTTTTGGTTCCATATGAAATTCATGGTGGTTTTTTCCAGTTCTGTGAATAAATTCAATGGTAATTTGATGAGGATATCATTGATTGTGTTAATTACTTTGGGCAGTATAGCCATTTTCACAATTTGATTCTTCCTAACCACGAACATGAAATGTTTCTCCATCTGTTTGTGTCCTCTCTTATTTCATTGAGCAGTGGTTTGTAGTTTTCCTTGAAGAGGTCCCTTACGTTCCTTGTGAGTTGTATTCCTAGGTATTTTATTTTCTTTGTAGCAATTGCGAATGGCAGTTCGTTCTTGATTTGGTTCTCTTTAAGTCTGTTACTGGTGTATAGGAATGCTTGTGATTTTTGCACATTGATTTTATATCCTGTGACTTTTCTGAAGTTGCTTATCTGTTTCAGGGTCTTTTGAGCTGAGGTGATGTGGTTTTCTAGGTATACTTTCATGTCATCTGCAAATAGAGACAATTTGGCTCCCACCTTTCCTATTTGAATACCCTTTATTTCTTTTTCTTGTCTGTTTGCTCTGGCTAGAACTTCCAGTACTATGTTGAATAGAAGTGGTGAGAGAGGGCATCCTTGTCTAGTGCTGGATTTCAAACAGAAGGCTTCCAATTTTTGCCCATTCAATATTGGCTCTTGGTTTGTTGTAAATAGCTTTTATTACATTGAGATATGTTCCATCTATACCAAGGTTATTGAGGGTTTTTAGCATAAAGGGCTGTTGAATTTTGTGAAATGCCTTCTCTGCCTCAATTGAGATAATCATGTGGTTTTTGTTTTTGCTTCTGCTTATGTGGTGAATTACACTTATAGACTTGCATATGTTGAACCAGCCTTGCATCCCCGGGATGAATCCTACTTGATCATGATGGATACGTTTTTTAATGTGCTGTTGCAATCGGTTTGCCAGTATTTTATTGAAGATTTTTGCACCTATGTTCATCATGGATATTGGCCTGAAGTTTTCTTTTTTTGTTGAGTCTCTGTCAGGTTTTGGTATCAGGATGATATTGGTCTCATAAAATGATTTGGGAAGGGTTCCCTCTTTTTGAATTATTTGGAATAGTTTCAGAAGGAATGGTACCAGATCCTCTTTGTTTGTCTGGTAGAATTCAGCTGTGAACCCATTTGGACCTGGGCTTTATTTTTGTGTGGTAGGCTCTTAATTGCTGCCTAAACTTTGGACCTTGTTATTGGTCTATTCATCGTTTTGGCTTCCTCCTGGTTTAGGTTTAGGAGGATACTGGCGTCCTGGAATTTATCTATTTCTTTCTTGTTTACTAGTTTATGTGCATAGAGTTGTTTGTGGTATTTTCTGATGATGGTTTGAATTTCTGTGGAATCTGTGGTGATTTCATTATCGTTTTATTGCATCTGTTGGTTTAGCATATCAGTCTGGCTAGTGGTCTGTCTATTTTGTTGATCTTTTGAAAACCAGCTCTTGATTTATTGATTTTGAAGGGTTTCTTGTCTCTATCTCCTTCAGTTCTGCTCTGATATTGTTATTTCTTGTCTTTGGCTAGATTTGAGCTTTTTGATCTAGCTCCTCTAGCTCTTTCAATTTTGACGATAGGGATCAATTTGGATCTCTCCATTCTTCTCATGTGGGCACTTATTGTATATATTTTCCTACAGACTGCTTTAAATGGTCCCAGAGATTCTGGTGTTATTATTCTTCATTCTCATTGGTTTTAAGAACTTCTTTATTTCTGCATTTCATTGTTTATCAATCAACATTCAAGAGATAGTTGTTCAGTTTCCATGGTGCGGTTCTGAGTTATTTTCACAATTCTGAGTTCCAACTTGATTGCACTATGGTCTGAGAGACTGTTTGTTATGATTTCAGTTGTTTTGCATTTGCTGAGGGTGCTACTTCAAGTGGTCAATTTTGGATTAGGTTTGATGTGTGCTGAGAAGAATATATTCTGTGGATTTGTGGAGAGTTCTGTAAATGTCTATCAACTTGTTGTCTGAGTTCAAGTCCTGGATATCCTTGTTAATTCTGTCTGGTTGAACATATTGACAGTGTGTTAAGTCTCCACTATTATTGTGTGTCTAAGTCTCTTTGTAAGTCATTAAAAACTTGCCTTATGTATCTGGGTGCTCCACATTGGGTCCATCTATATTTAATTATTAGCTCTTCTTGTTGTGATCTTACCATTATGTAATTCTTTGTCCTTTGATCTTTGTTGCTTTAAAGTCTATTTTATCAGAGATGGAACTCCTGCTTTTTTGCTCTCCATTTCTTGGTAAATCTTCCTCATCCCTTTATGAGCCTTTGTGTATCCTTGCATGTGAGGTGGGTTTCCTGATACACCGATGGGTTTATTTTATCAATTTGCCAGTCTGTGTCTTTTGATTGGCATTTAGCCCATTTACATTTAGGGTTAATATTATTATGTGAAATTTGATACTGCCATTTTGATGCTAGCTGGCTGTTTTGAATTTTCATGTACATTCTTCATGTTGATGCTCTTTAGCATTTGGTATGCTTTTAGGATGGCTGGTACTGGTTGTTTCTTTCTATCAGTGCCTCTTTCAGGAGCTCTTGTAAAGCAGCCTGGTGACAAAATCTCTGAGTACTTCTTGTTCATGAGATTTTTTTTCCTTCACATGAAGCTCAGTTTGGCTGGATATGAAATTCTGGGTTGAAAGTTCTTTTCTTTAAGATGTTGAATATTGACTCTCTTCTGGCTTGAAGTCTCTCCAGAGATCTGCTGTGAGTCTGATGGGCTTCCCTTTGTATGACCCACCTTTCTCTCTGGCTGCCCTTAGTATTTTCTCTTCATTTCAAACTGGTGAATCTGACGATTATGTGTCTTGGGTTGCTCTTCTTATGAATTATCTTTGTGGTGTTTCTGTATTTTCTGGGTTGAGTATTGACCTTGCTAGGTTGAAATTTTCCTGGATAATATCCTGAAGTGTTTTCCAGCTTGGATTCATTCTTCATCACATTCTGGTACACCTATCAAACGTAGGTTGGGTCTCTTCCATAGTCCCACATTTCTTGGAGATTTTGTTCATTCCTTTTTGCACTTTTTCTTTAATCTTGGTTTCTCGTTTTATTTCATTGAGTTGATCTTGACTTCTGATATTCTTTCTTCTGCTTGGTCAATTCAGCTGTTGAAACTTGTGCATGCTTCAAGTTCTCGTGTTGTTCAGCCCTTCAACATTCCTCTAAGTTGTCCATTCATGTTATAGAATCTTTTTCAAATCTTTCAAGGTTCTTGTTTCTTGCACTGATTTAGCATGTTCTTTAGCACTGAATTTTCATTATCCAATTTCTGAGGTCTGATCATTTTGTCACATATTCTCCACAGCTGTTCTTGCTGTGAGGAGTTTTAGTTTTTGAGATGAGGTGTTTTGGTTTCTGTGTGTTTTCTCTTTTTGCTGGTTTCTTCATCTTTATGGATTTATCCAAGCCTTTAGTAGTGCTGATTTTCAATTGCCTCTGTGTTGGCACTGAGATTGTTGATGATGAATTATTTCTGTTACTTGGTTTTCATTCTAATGGTCTAGCCCTCTGCTGTATGAGTGCTGAGGTCCACTCCAGGCCCTGCTTGTCTGGGGTTTACCTGATAGCTGCAGAACAGTGAGGATGATACCAGTTTCTTCTGCTGTCTTTGTTCCAGAATGATGCCAAATGTGAGTCTGATTAGTCCTTTTTTGGGTGATACACAAGATGCTTGAGGATGTCTGTGCATAGGAGCTTCAGTGCTGAGCTGAGCTCCGTTGTTCATTCAGGGTTGTTATTCAGTTGCTGAACAGAATCATAAACACCATATTTTCCCTTAGATGCCTGTCTCAGAGTTGGGGCTTTATGAGTATCTGTTGCACTGTCTTGACAGGAGGCAGTCTTTACATTGATGTCTCTTTAGAGGGCTCCACCTGATTGCTGAGCTTTGCTGTAGCTTAGCAAATCTCTCTGTTATGGCAGGTTTCTTGAATGAGGCTCAAGACTGGTGAATTTCAGTAATGGATTGTTCCTGCAGTGGCAGATAATTATGCATCCAGATGCCAGCAGCAATCAGCCTGAGAATGTCAGATCAGAAGGCTGTTCAATTGAGATTCTCTGTTCTAAGCTGAAATGTATTCACTGGCGCCCCATGGTCAGTGAAAGGCCACTGATTTGTCTATCTTGGCTGACAGAGGCTCAGATCAATTAGGAATCTCCTGGTCTGACAACCAAGTGTCAATCACATGGATATGAATCTGCCTCCAAATTTTATTGAGGTTAAGAGGGAACAGACCAGTGAGTTCAAGGTGTCCTGTACATTAACATGAGAGAGTGGGTAGGGCTGTACTAGAGGTCTCTTTCACATGATTTCAGATGTGGGTGAAAAAGGTCCATCAGAATGTGGCTAAACTCATCTGTTATCAGAGCTGAATGAGGCTTCTACCATGCCATCTTGTGAATTCTCCTTATACAGAATCCTAATTCGCCATGTGTGTGCATTATTCAAACAAGTTCTCTTTGAGTGCCCATAACAAATAAACTCCTTACCATCAATGTGAATTACTCAGATACAGAATTAGAAATCATATGAAATAAAATCTATAACCCAGGTGTATCATTCAGAATGCACCAATTCATATCTTAAACAGAGTCTGATTACATAGAAGTTCATTATACACTGAAATTTGAATGAGAGGCCATATGAATAGACATTTGACTATTGCCCCATTGTGAATTATTCTGATTCTAAGAGTGGTAGTATGAAATTGAATTGAGGATTCCCCAGGTGTATCATTCAGAGGCACAGAATGAGTGGCCATATTGACTAACCCTGGTGTACATTATTCACTGAGTTCTAAATGATTGGTTCGTGAGGTATACTAACTCTTCCTGGGTCTGTATAATTGAATGAGACTCTGACTGGGCATAGACTCTTGTGTATTGCCCAGGTGTATACTTACAGAGACTCTGAATAGCCATTGAAGTAGAACTTGACTATTTCTGAGATATTATTCACAGAGGCCCTGAATGAGTGGCCATAAAGAGATTCCTGACTTATCAGATATACATATTATTCTGCAACACTGAAGAGTGGCCTTATGTAATAGACCCATTTTACTCCACAGTTGTGCATTATTGTTTGACCCACCAAAGGAATCACCATAAAATACACTAGTGATCCCCATGCGTGCAGTATTCAAAAAAGGTTCTGTGTGATATCAAAGTCTCTCTGACTATCACACATATATATATAATTCACGGAGCTGCTTAATTTGCAAGCTGAAATAGGTCCCAACTACAGCTGCTGATTATGAACTGAAGCTCTGAATTAAAATATATGATATAGACTTCTTACTATTGCCCAATTGCATTATTCGGTAATGCTGTGATTGAGTGCCATAATGGACTCTGACTATTCTTAAGTGTATTCTTCAGTGAGTTTCTGAACGAGTGACACACAAAGGAGACCTGACTCTATCATCCTGACTACATTTCAGCTCCATTTTCCACTGAGTGCTTAGGAAGGGTCATATCAAATAGTCTCCAGACTATACCCAGGTGCATTATTCACTGAGTCTCTGAATAAGTGGCCATATATAAAAGAATCCTGAGTATTTTCCAGATGATGATTCTTCATGGTTCTGAATATGGCCATGTGAAATACACTCTGACTTTCCATAGGTTATTCTGACGCTCTGAATGAGTCCATAAAATAGAGACTCCTGAATACTCACAGCGTGTTTTACATTGCTCTAAATGAGTGGCTATATGAAATAGAATCTGACTTTTCCCAAGGTGTATATTCAGTTAGGCTCTGAAGATGTTAAAGAAAATTCTGACTACGATACAGGTGTTCTTATTCAATGAAGTTCTGAAATAGACCATATAAAAAATATTCCTGAGTATTTCAGGTATATATTATTCATTAAAAAACTTGTCCATATAAATTGTTTCAGACTAGTCCACAGGAGTAAATTATTGACTCTGACTTTGAATATTTGGGCATATGGAATAGACTAGACTATTCCCAACTTGTGTATTGCTCACTCAGTTGATTTTGTTATATAAAATAATTAGTGACACGTGTGCATTATTCCTGAGGCTGTAAATGAGAGGCTATATATAGTAGACACATTTTCCCAGGTGTGTATTACTCAGTCTCTTCTGTGTGACCATATGAAACGGATTCTGTCTATCTTAAATAATTTTATTATCAATGAATCTCTGAATGAGTATATGAAACAGACTGCTGAGTACGTATATATGTGCATTATTCACTGAGGTTAGTCCTATATGAAATGGAACCCCAACTAATCCACACGTGCATATTATAAACTGAGGCTTTGAGTGTACAAATGAAATGGACTTCTGGCTACCCAGGTGTGCATTCTCACCGAGGCTCTGAATGAATGTCCATCAAAATAGACTCAAATTATTCTACAGGTGTGTATTATTCAGTGAGGCTCAGAAGATGTGTCCATATTAATTAGAATGTTTACATAGCAAGGTCTGTCTTATTCACTGAGGCTCTGAATATGTGTCTACATGAAATAGACCAGACTACAGCACATTGTTCAGTGACACTGGAATGAGAGGCGCATGAAAAATTCTCCTGACAATTCCACAGGTGTGCATTATTTAGTGAGACTCTGAATGAGGGAATAGAAGTAAATCCTGACTCTTTACACAGGTGGGTACATTTAGTGAGGCTTTCAATGAGTGGCGGTCGAAAGAGACTTCTGACTATTCCACAGGTGTTCATTATTCAGTGATTCTCTGAATGAATGGCCATAAGAACAGACTCAGACTATATCTCAAGTGTGTAATATTCAGTGAGCTGTGAAAGACATATGAAACAGACTTCTAATAATCCACATGTGCGTTATTCACTTTTGTCTGAATGAAGCCCATACAACATAGAATTTATTATTCCATGTGTGCATTATTCAAACAGGTTTCTATGAGTGCCCATAACAAATAAACTCCTTACTATCCCACGTGTATTACTCAGGTACCCAGAATTAGAGTTCATATGAAATAGAATCCTATAACCCAGGTGTGTATCATTCAGGAAGGCACTCAATTGTGGCTATCTTAAACAGCATCCTGATTACTCCATAGAAGTTCATTATACACTGAAACTTTGAATGAGGCCATATGAAATAGACACCTGACTATTGCTCCATTGTGAATTATTCTATGAGTTCTAAATGAGTGGTAGTATGAAATTGAATCCTGACATTCAGGTGTATCATTCAGGGAGGCACAGAATGAGTGGCCATATAAAAATGCTCGACTATAAGGTGTGCATTATTCACTGAGGCTCTAAATGATTGGTTTTGAGGTATACTTAACTCTTCCCAGTATAATTGAATGAGACTCTGACTATGGGCATAAAAAGACTCTTGTGTATTTCCCAGGTGTGCATTATTTACAGAGACTCTGAATGTGTAGCCATTTGAAGTAGAACCTTGACTATTTCTGAGGAGTATTATTCACAGAGGCCCTGAACGAGTGGCCATGTGAAAGAGATTCCTGACTTATCAGATATACATATTATTCCTGCAACACTGAAAGAGTGGCCTTATGTAATAGACCCATTTTACTCCACAGTTGTTATTGTTTGACCCTCCAAAGGAATCACCATATGAAATACACTAGTGATTATTCACATGTGCAGTATTCAAAGAGGTTCTGTATGAGTGTCCATATCAAAGAGTCTCCTGACTATCACACATATATGTATCATTCACGGAGCTGCTTAATTTGGGGAAAATAGGTCCTGACTACTACACAGCTGATTATGCACTGAAGCTCTGAATTAGAAGCCATATGATATAGACTACTATTGCCCAATTGTGCATTATTGGTAATGCTTGATTCCATAATACCTGGACTCTGACTATTCTTAAGGTGTGTATTCTTCAGTGAGTTTCTGAAAGAGTGACCACATAAAGTAGACTCCTGACTATCATTCTGACTATATTTCAGCTCCATTTTCCACTGAGTGCTTAGGAAGGTCATATCAAATAGTCTCCAGACTATACCCCAGCATTATTCACTGAGTCTCTGAATAAGTGGCCATATAAAAGAATCCTGAGTATTTTCCAGATGTATATGATCCTTCACTGGTTCTGAATGGCCATGTGAAATACACTCCTGACTTTTCCATAGGTCTGTATTATTCTGTGACGCTCTGAATGAGTGTCCATAAAGAGACTGAATATTCCACAGGCATGTTACATTCGGCTCTAAATGAGTGGCTATACAAATAGAATCCTGACTTTTCCCAAGGTGTATTTTATTCAGTTAGGCTCTGAAGATGTGGCTATTAAAGAAAATTCTGACTATATACCTTATTCAATGAAGCTCTGAAATGATGCCATATGAAATAGTCCTGAGTATTTCCAGGTATATTTATTCACTGAAGCTCTAAAACTTTGTCCATATGAAATTGT
Organism: Saguinus midas; assembly: GCA_021498475.1. Classification (NCBI taxonomy): domain Eukaryota; kingdom Metazoa; phylum Chordata; class Mammalia; order Primates; family Cebidae; genus Saguinus; species Saguinus midas. Next base: position 9,327 of record JAKFGQ010000352.1, on the reverse strand, counting down.
TTCCTGACTAGTCCACAGGAGTGAATTATTGACTCTGACTTTGAATATTTGGGCATATGGAATAGACTAGTGACTATTCCAACTGTGTATTGCTCTCAGGGTTTGATTTTGTATATAAAATAGATTAGTGCCTATTCCACACGTGTGCATTATTCCTGAGGCTGTAAATGAGAGGCTATATATAGTAGACTCACATTTTCCCAGGTGTGTATTACTCAGTGAGGCTCTTCTTGTGACCAATGAATCTTCTCTTAAATAATTTTATTATCAATGAATCTCTGAATGAGTGGCTATATGAAACAGACTGCTGAGTACTTACATATGTGCATTATTCACTGAGGTTAAAGTCCTGGCTATATGAAATGGAACTAATCCACACGTGCATATTATAAACTGAGGCTATGGATGAGTGTACAAATGAAATGGACTTCTACCCCAGGTGTGCATTATTCAGAGGCTCTGAATGAATGTCCATCGAAAATAGACTCCAAATTATTCTACAGGTGTGTATTATTCAGTGAGGCTCAGAAGATGTGTCCATATTAATTAGAATCTTATGAGCAAGGTCTGTCTTATTCACTGAGGCTCTGAATATGTGTCTACATGAGACTCCAGACTACAGCACATTGTTCAGTGACACTCAGAGGCGCATAAAAATTCTCCTGACAATTCCACAGGTGTGCATTATTTAGTGAGACTCTGAATGAGGAAAAGTAAATCCTGACTCTTTCCACAGTGGGTACATTTAGTGAGGCTTTCAATGAGTTAGAAAGAGACTTCTGACTATTCCACAGGTGTTCATTATTCAGTGATTCTCTGAATGAATGGCCATAAAGAACAGACTCAGACTATATCTCATGTGTAATATTCAGTGAGGCTGTGAAAGAGCATATGAAACAGACTTCTAATAATCCACATGTGCGTTATTCACTTTTTGTCTGAATGACTAGTCAACATAGAATTTTTATTATGTGTGTGCATTATTCAAACAGGTTCTATGAGTGCCATAACAAATAAACTCTTACACCCCACGTGTGTATTACAGCGGTACCCAGAATTAGAGTTCATATGAAATAGAATCTATAACCCAGGTGTGTATATTCAGGAAGGCACTCAATTTGTATATCTTAACAGCATCCTGATTACTCCATAGAAGTTCATTATACACTGAAACTTTGAATGAGAGGCCATATGAAATAGACACCTGACTATTCAGAATTCTATAAGTTCTAAATGAGTGGTAGTATGAAATGAATTCTGAAATTCCAGGTGTATCATTCAGGAGGCACAGAATGAGTGGCCATATAAAAAATTCGACTATAACCCTGTGCATTATTCACTGAGGCTCTAAATGATTTGGTTCCGTGAGGTATACTCTAACTTCCCCAGGTGTATAATTGAATGAGACTCTGACTAAGTGCAAAAAGAGACTCTTGTGTATTGCCCAGGTGTGCATTACAGAGACTCTGAATGTGTAGCCATTTGAAGTAGAACCTTGACTATTTCTGGGGGAGTATTATTCACAGAGGCCCTGAACGAGTGGCCATGAAAGAGATTCCTGACTTATCAGATATATATATTCCCTGCAACACTGAAAGGGCCTTATGTAATAGACCATTTACTCCACAGTTGTTATTGTTTGACCTCCAAAGAATCACCATAAATACATTAGTGATTATTCATGTGCAGTATTCTGAAGGTTCTATGATCCATATCAAAGAGTCTCCTGACTATCACATATATATCACGGAGCTGCTTAATTTATGCTGAAATACGGTCCTGACTACTACAGCTGCTGATTATGCACAAGCTCTGAATTAGAAGCCATATGATATAGACTTTTATTGCCCAGTGCATTATTCTGTAATGCTGTGATTGAGACACCTGGACTCTTATTCTTAAGGTGTATTCTTCAGTGAGTTTCTGAAAGAAACATAAAGTAGACCTGACTCTATCATCCTGACTATTTTCAGCTCCATTTTCCACTGAGCTTAGGAACAGTCATATCAAATAGTCTCCAGACTACCCCAGTGTGCATTATTCACTGAGTCTCTGAATAAGTGGCCATATAAAAATCCTGATTTTCGGTTTTTCAGCCCATACCATACGAATCATATACTTGGAGCTGAATGGATCGTGTCCCTACGGTCAGGTAGCCAGTTAGAAGCAGGCAGGGGTCCATGAAATTACCCTGCGGCATTTCCTTTAGTGAAAATATGCTGTCAAAGTGAAACACTTCCATTGACTCTGTCATTATTTTAGTTCCCGACACGTTTTTGTACGTAACACTTGATTTTCCAGAATAGGGCACCCATTTTCCTCCCGAAAATAGACTAAGGTATACCCAGAATAAGTGAAGGTACTTACCCCAAGGCCTCTTAAAACAAGATGAGAGGTCACTTTTCAAAGTAACGGCTTGACAAAAAAAAACTGCATTTGTGGGCAAGCCTGTGACGTGATATACCGTTGGTAGTTCTACGCAAAGTGTGCAGACATGAACGTTGATAAAATTATGTGTAAATTCATTACAATCGCTAAGACCTAAGAACTGAACATTGTTCCGTGATTTTCAGTAAGGCTCATTTACTATGCTGATGACCAGCTGCTACCTGGAAAATTACCTGCAAAAACCAGTCGATATCCTGGAATTATGAAATTTACCGTTCTGCTCAAAATTGATTTGACTTAACACGGGCAGACCCGCGCTCCCAGCATTAATATGTGTAGCAACGACCACATCCTGAACATAGGGGATTTATATTCAGGCAATTCTGACCAGTTGACTGCATTAGGAATGTTTGGAACTACAACCTCAGGTACTCCAAACGAAAAGCGTCTATTGTCTTTTTTTTTTAAAACACTGAACATTAAGCTTTGTCCATTACATTATTTCCTAGTTTTCCCTGAAGCCCCACGTGGCTCGATGATAGGGCCCCGTATCGGTATGACGTTTCGAATCTTAATGCAGAAATGCGATTGTTCCGTTTGGGCTACAAGGAAATTTCGACTTGGAAAATTTGGCTCCAGGACCTAAAGTAAAGTATTGAGGGCCTTCATGGTTCTTCTGTCTATTGTTCCCAGCGGTAATTCTTGCTAACAACCTAATTTCTCCATCCGCACGACTACCCCCGTAGCTATCCGAGGGTTTTAACTAGTGTAAAAATCCGATTCCCATGGTCCTAACGGCAATGAGCTTTTGATGTATTGTGGCTGGATCATTTAATAATTTCAGAAGCTGTGTAAGCAGATTGTTGCAATAGCCTAAAAGGCCAGAAAAATGATCCTCTACATGTGCAATTATCAGAATGGAACAAGTCCTAATGAAGAGGATTTGTTCCAGTATCTGAAGTATCAAAGTGGATGATGATTCAGGGACTTCAAGATGGCCGTACGACTCTGTGATTGCAGCTCTCAGTGAAGGTGATGAATAGAAATCTATGTTGCCACAGATTGAAAGTCAGGTTTGAGAGATGACATAGTACAGCCATACCCTCATGTGTTTTCACTGGGGAAAGACCAGAATGAACTCACTGGTCTGGGTGCTGTTTAAAGCAATCTGAGATTTGAAGGGCAGATGTGTCCATCTGATTGAAAGACTTGAAAATAAGCCAGACCAGTGTTTAAGCTGATCTGAAGTGCAGTGAATGTATGAGATCACAGAATCCAGTGCCCTATTGGCAGGATACGCCAGTGAAAAGATTCAGCTTGCTGAGAGGAAGAGAGAGAGAAAAATTCTCTACAAGCTATGACTCTGTTCCCACCTGACATAAGCATGGACTGAGGTGCTTCTGATTTTCCCATCTAGATGTGCAGCCCAGTGAATCTGCATTACTGAGAATGTACTGAAGTATCCAGTGAGATGCCATTGCCAGAAATGCCATAACAGAAATGAAAAACTCACAACAGAAAGCCCAGCAGAACATGACACCCAATAGCATTCAGAGCCAGGCAACAGGAATAGACTGCAGTCAGGACAGTGCAAAGATACTATAAAGAAAGCCCCAACCCCTGAGACAGAGTATCTAAGGAATGTTCTATGTCTTGCAGACATAAACAACCTCCCAACAATCTGACAACAAATTGTTTCACAGCTCAGCACTGGAGTATAGCATGATCTCACAGCAGCTTTAGTATATCCAAAGAGTCACCCCAAAGACTAATCAGACTGACATTTGGCGGCATCATGGAACAAAAGACAGAAGAAGAAACTGGTATCATCCTCATGTTGCAGCTGCTACAGGTATCAGATAAGCAATGGAGTACCTCAGCACTCATACAGAGGAGCTTGACAGAAAGAAAGCTCAACAGAAATTTCCATCATAAACAATCTCAGGTCACACAGAGACCCAATTGAAAATCAAAACTACTAAGTGTGATAAATCCACAAAGATGGAAAGAAACCAGCAGAGGAAAACAAGAACCAAAACACCTCACTCAAAAAGGACCAAATTCACCAGAAAGAACGCTGACTGAATGAGTGTGACAGGACAGAATCAGACTTCAGAAACTGATGTCTGAAATTGACAAGAATGGACAACAGAGAGAAATATGAATGAAGGAGCTGAAAACACAGAAATTGAAAGCATGCACAAGTTTCACAGTGAATTGACCAAGAAGAAGAAAGAATATCAGAAGTAAGATCAACTCAATGAAATAAAAGAGAACCAAGGTGCCTGAACAAAATCTCCAAGAAATGTGGGACTATGTGAAGAGACAACCTATGTTTGATAGGTGTACCAGAATGTGATGAAGAGAATGAATCCAAGCTGAAAACACTCTCAGAATATTATCCAGAAAATTTAACCTAGCAAGACAGAAACTCAACTCCAGAAATACAGAGAACACCAAAGATATTCCACAAGAAGAGCAATCACATAATTGATTCACTGTGTGATACTAAGGGCAGCCAGAGAAATCTCAACCACAAAGGAAGGATCAGAAGCAGATCTCTAGAAGAGACTTCAAGCCAGAAGAGACCTTCAACATCCTTGGAACCAACCCAGAATTTCATCCAGCCAAACTGAGCTTCATGGAAGGAAGAAAATGAAATCCTTCATGAACAAGCAAGTACTCATGTTTTGTCACCACTAGGCCTGTTACAAGAGCTCAGAGGCACCACATAGAAAGAAACAACCAGTACCAGCCATCCTAAAAGCATTCCAAATGCTAAAGACCATCAACAAATGAAGAATCTGCATCAACCAATTGGCAAACAGCCAGCTAGCATCAAATGCAGTATCAAATTCACACACAACTGTAAATGTAAATGGGCTAAATGCACCAATCAAAAGACACAGACTGGCAAATTGATAAAACTAAAACTCATCAGGTATCCAGGAAACCCACCAGCAAAGATACTTAAAGGCTCATGATGGAGGAAGATTCCAAGCAAATGTATGAAGAGTTGCAATTTCATCTATGATAACATAGACTTAAAGCAAGAGATTGTGGGACAAAGAAATCATTACATAATGGTAAAAGGATCGATACAATGAAGAGCTAACATTCATTATATGGACCCAATGAGAGCACCCAGACACATAAGGCAAGTTCTAACACTTAAAGAGATTAGACTCCACACAATAATAGTGAGACTTTAATATTCCACTGTCAATATAAGAGATCAAAGAAGAAATTCAAGATATCCAGACAAACTTGAACTGAACAAGAAACTGATAGACATTTACAGAACTCTATAAATCCACAGAATATATTCTTTTCAGCACCACATCACAGTTACTAAATTGACCACATAATTGTAAAGCACCTCAGAAAATGCAAAACAACTGAAATCATAACAAACAGTCTCTCAGATATAGTGCAACTGTTGAACCAGAATTCAAAATAACTCAGAACCGCTGCTTCATGAAACTGAACAACTGGCTCTTGAATGTTGATTGATAAACAATGAAATGAAGAAAAAAAGTTGAAACCAACGAGAATGCACAACGTACCAGAATCTCTGAAACATTTAAAGAGTGTAGATTATATAGCAATTCCCACATGTGAAGATTGAGAGATCCATTATTCTATCTTCAAAATTGAAAGAGCTAGAGGAGCAAGATCAAAAAGACAAACCTAGCCAAGACTAACTCATCAGAGCAGAACAGAAATAGAGTCAAGAAAACCTTCATATCAATAATTCAAAGCTATTTTTCAAAAAGATCAACAAATATTGACCACTAGCCATTGATAAAAGAAACAGAGACAACCAAATAGATGCATAAAAACGATAATGATTCATTCCACAGAAATTCAAAACCATCATCAGAGAATACTACAAACAACTTATGCACATAAATTGTATAATCAGGAAGAAATGGTATTGAATGTGTCCTAAGCCTAACCAGGATGAAAACCTGAATAGACCAATCACAAGGTCTGAATTGAGGCAGAATTAAGATACCACACAAAATAAAGCCCAGGTCCAGATGTGACAGAGAATTTACCATGACAAAGAGGATCTGGTACCATTCTTCTGAAAATTCCAAAGAATCCAAAAAGAGGGTTCAAATCATTTTATGAGACCAACATCAACCTGATATCAAACCTGACAGAGACTCAACAAGAAAGAAAAACTTCAGAATATAATGAACATAGATGCAAAAATTCAATAAAATACTGGCTCCATTTATTAAAAATTATCCATGATGAATTTATCCTGATTCAACTGGTTCATATAGGCAAGTCTATAAAATGAATTCACCACTAAATAGCAAAACCCTGATTATCTCAATTGATGCAGAGAAGTTTGACAAAATTCAATAAAGCTCTATGCTAAAATCAATAAACTTGATGATGGAACATATCTCAAAGTAATGCTATTATGATAAATCTGTTCTTATTGACTGGTGTTTCTCTAAGGCAGATTGTTACAGACTCAAGAAAAGCCAGACCAGAGATTCCCAGGCAGACACCATCAGTCTTATCGCTGCAGTTATAAATGCATTTCTGATTAGCATCAATAAATTGACATCCTCTGAACTTAATTGAAATATTCAATTGTAAAGACATCAGATGGATAAAATCACAATAAAGGGAAAACATAAAAGGCCGAGAAATAAAGTCAGAATCTCCTCTACATGTGCATTATCAGAATGAACAAGTCTAATGAAGAGGACTCTGACCCAGATTGAAGTAGGCTTCAAAATTTGATATTAAAACCCAGGGGACTGCAAGATGGCCAGAAGCGACTCAGGATTGCAGCCTCAGTGAATGCAGAGGGTGAGTCCAGCCGCATTCGGATTGCCCACAGAGCTTGAAAGTCCCAGGTTTAGAGACAACATAGACAGATAGTCATGTTCTTCAGTGGCGCCTCAGCAGAATGGAACTCACTGGTCTGTGCCCTTTAACCGCAATCTGAGATTTGAAGGGCAGATTGGCATGTCCATCTGATTGAAAGGGACTTGGACAAGCCAGACCAGGAGTTTTCCTGAAGCGTGATCTGAGCCAGTGTGAAGCATATAGATCACAGATCCAGTGCCCTATTGGCAGGATACTGGGGCCAGTGAGAGTCGACCTTTCAGCTTGCTGAGAGGAAGAGAGAGAGAGAGAAAATTCTGAGGCAGGAGCTGAGTGATCGGGCTCTGGGTCCCACCCTAGGGACAAGCAGGGCGACTGATTTTGGGGCTGAGAGTTTGCTGCCCATCTAGGATGGTGCAGCCCAGTGAGAGGGTTCTGCATTACGAGGCAATACTGAAGTACCAGAGATGCCATTGTGAACCTGCCATAACAGAGAGCAAGAGTACACAGAGCCCAGCAGCATGACAGCTAGCATGAGAGCCCGCAGGCAACAGTGAATAGACTGCCTCCTAGTGCAGGACAGTGCAACAGATACTCATAAAGAAAGCCCCAACCCCTGAGACAGAGCATCTAAGGGGAAAAAAGAAGGTGTGTTTATGTTCTGTTGCAGACATAAACAACCTCCCAACAACCCTGAATGAACAACGGAGCTCACAGCTCAGCACTGGAGCTCCTATAAAGCACAGACTCTCCTCAGGCAGCTGACTGTATATCCAAAGAGTCACCCCAAAAAGACTAATCAGACTGACATTTTGGCATCATTCTGGAACAAAGACAGAAGAAGAAACTGGTATCATCCTCACTTCTGCTACAGGTATAAGATAAGCAGAGCCTGGAGGACCTCAGCACCATACATAGAGGATTGACCATTAGAAAGAAAGCTAAGTAACAGAAATTCTCATCAACAATCTAGTCCACACAGAGACCCAATTGAAAAATCAACAACTACTATGACAGGTGATAAATCCATAAAGATGGAAGAAACCAGGGCAAAAAGAGGAAAACACACGAAACCAAAACACCTCACCTCCAAAGGACCAAAACTTCACCAGAAAGGAACAAGCTGGACTGAGAATGAGTGTGACACAGAATCAGACTTCAGAAAGGAAAAATGATTTGAAGGATTGAGGAAGAATGGACAACTTAGAGAGGAATATGAATGAATTGAAGGAGCTGAAAACACAACAAGAAATTCAAAGCATGCACAAGTTTCAACAGCCGAATTGACCAAGAAGAAGAAAGAATATCAGAAGTCGAAGATCAACTCAATGAAATAAAACGAAAACCAAGAAAAGAAAAAAAAAAATGAACAAAATTCCAAGAAATGTGGGACTATGAAGAGACCCAACCTATGTTTGATAGGTGTACCAGAATGTGATGAAGAGAATGAATCCAAGCTGGAAAACACTTTCAGAATATTATCCAGGAAAATTTCAACCTAGCAAGACAGGTCAATACTCAACTCCAGGAAATACAGAGAACACCAAAGATACACAAGAAGAGCAACCCCAAGGCACATAATTGTGATTCACCAGGGTTGAAATGAAGAGAAAATACTAAGGGCAGCCAGAGAGAAAGGTCGGTCACCACAAAGGAAGCCCATCAGACTACAGCAGATCTCAGAAGAGACTCTTCCAGAAGAGAGGTATTCAACATCCTTAAAGAAAAGAACTTTCAACCCAGAATTTCATATCCAGCCAAACTGAGTTTCATGAAGGAAGAATAAATCCTTCATGAACAAGTACTCATAGTTTTTGTCACCACTAGGCCTGCTTTACAAGAGCTCCTGAAAGAGGCACTACACAGAAAGAAACAACCAGTACCAGCCATCCTAAAAGCATTCCAAATGCTAAAGACCATCAACAAAATGAAGAATCTGTATCAACCAATTATAAAACAGCCAGCTAGCATCAAAATGGCAGTCAAATTCACACAATATTAACCTAAAATGAAATGGGCTAAATGCACCAATCAAAAGACACAGACTGGCAAATTGATAAAACCAAAAACCCATCGGTGTGCTGT
>JAKFGQ010000351.1:0-29120 GCA_021498475.1 Saguinus midas | reverse complement strand
CTGTCAGGTTTGCTTGTTCCAGGTCTGAGTTCAAGTCCTGGATATCCTTGTTAATTTTCTGTCTGGTTGATCTGTCTGCTATTGACAGTGGAGTGTTAAAGTCTCCACTATTATTGTGTGGGAGTTCAAGTCCTTTGTAAGTCTTAAGAACTTGCTATATCTGGGTGCTCCTACATTGGGTCCATATATATTTAGAATCGTTATCTCTTCTTGTTGTATCGATCCTTTTACCATTATGTAATGACCTTTTGTCCCTTTTGAACTTTGTTACTTTAAAGTCTATTTTATCAGAGATGAGAATTGCAACTCCTGCTTTTTTTTGCTCTCCATTTGCTTGATAAATCTTCCTCCATCCTTTATTTTGAGCCTTTGTGTATCTTTGCATGGAGGTGGGTTTCTGTATACAGCACACCGATGGGTTTTGGTTTTTATCCAATTTGCCAGTCTTTGTCTTTCGATTGGTCATTTAGCCCATTTACATTTAGGGTTAATGTTGTTATGTGTGAATTTGATACTGCCATTTTGATGCTAGCTGGCTATTTTGCCCATTGGTTCATGTACATTTTCCTAGCCAGACTGATAAAAAGAAAGAGAGAACAACCAAATAGATGCAATAAAAACGATAAAGGGAAATCACCACAGATTCCACAGAAATTCAAACCATCATCAGAGAATACTACAAACAACTCTATGCACATAATCTCGTAAACCAGGAAGAAATGGATAAATTCCTGGACACCTGTGTCCTCCCAAGCCTAAACCAGGAGGAAGCTGAAACTATGAATAGACCAATAACAAGGTCTGAAGTTGAGGCAGCAATTAGAGGCTACCACACACAAAAAAAAGCCCAGGTACCAGATGGGTTCATGGCCGAATTCTACCAGACACACAAAGAGGATCTGGTACCATTGCTTCTGAAACTATTTCAAATGATTCAAAAAGGGGGAACCCTTCCCAAATCATTTTATGAGACCAACATCATCCTGATACCAAAACCTGGCAGAGACTCAACAAGAAAAGAAAACTTCAGGCCAATATCAATGATGAACATAGATGCAAAAATATTCAATAAAATACTGGCAAACCGATTGCAACAGCACATTAAAAAGCTTATCCATCATGATCAATTAGGATTCATCCCGGGATGCAAGGCTGGTTCAACATATGCAAGTCTATAAATGTAAATCACCACATAAACAGAAGAAAAAACAAAAACCACATGATTATCTCAATTGACACAGAGAAGGCATTTGATGAAATTCAACAGCCCTTTATACTAAAAACCCTCTATAAACTTGGTATTGATGGAACATATCTCAAAGTAATAAAAGCTATTTATGAGAAACCAACAGCCAATATCATACTGAATGTGCAAAACTGGAAGCATTTTCTATAAAATTTAGCATGAGAAAAGGATGCCCTCTCTCACCACTTATTCAACATAGTACTGGAAGTTCTAGCCAGAGCAATCAGAAAAAAAAAAATAAGGGTATTGAATAAAAAAGGTGGAAGCCAAATTGTCTCTATTTGCAGACGACATGATAGTATACCTAGAAGACCCCATCACCTCAGCCCAAAAGCTCCTGAAACTGATAAGCAACTTCAGCAAAGTCTCAGGATATAAAATCAATCAAAAATCACAAGCATTCCTATACACCAATAACAGACTTAAAGAGAACCAAATCAAGAACGAACTGCCATTCACAATGGCTACAAAAAAAAAATACCTAGGAATACAACTCACAAGGAATGTAAGGGACCTCTTTAAAGAAAACTACAAACCACTGCTCAACAAAATAAGAGAGGACACAAACAGATGGAGAAACATTCCATGTTCATGGTTAGGAAGAATCAATATCATGAAAATGCCTATACTTCCCAATGTAATTTACACAGTCAATGCTATCCCCATCAAACTACCATTGAATTTCTTCACAGAACTGGAAAACCACCATGAACTTCATATGGAACCAAAAGAGAGCCCGCATAGCCAAGTCAATTCTAAGCAAAAAGAACACAGCGGAGGCATCACACTACCAGACTTCAAACTATACTACAAGGCTACAGTAATCAAAACAGCATGGTACTGGTACCAAAACAGAGATATAGACCAATGGAACAGAACAGAGGCATCGGAGGCAACACAACATATCTACAACCATATAATCTTTGATAAACCAGACAAAAACAAGCAATGGGGAAAGGATTCCTGTTTAATAAATGGTGTTGGGAAAACTGGCTAGCCATGTGCAGAAAGCAGAAACTGGACCCCTTCCTGACACCTTACACTAAAATTAACTCCAGATGGATTAAAGACTTAAACATAAGACCTGGCACCATAAAAACCCTAGAAGAAAATCTAGGCAAAACCATTCAGGACATAGGAGTAGGCAAGGACTTCATGACCAAAACACCAAAAGCATTGGCAACAAAAGCCAAAATAGACAAATGGGACCTAATCAAACTCCACAGCTTTTGTATGGCAAAGGAAACAGTCACTAGAGTGAATCGGCAACCATCAGAATGGGAAAAATCTTTGCAGTTTACCCATCTGACAAAGGGCTGATATCCAGAATTTACAAAGAACTCAAACAGATTTTCAGAAAAAACACACAAACCCATTGAAAAATGGGCAAAGGATATGAACAGACACTTTACAAAAGAAGACATACATGAGGCCAACAAACAAATGAAAAAATGCTCATCATCACTGGTCATTAGAGAGATGCAAATCAAAACCACATTGAGATACCATCTCACGCCAGTTAGAATGGCGATCATTAAAAATCTGGAGACAACAGATGCTGGAGAGGATGTGGAGAAATAGGAACACTCTTACACTGTTGGTGGGAGTGTAAATTAGTTCAACCATTGTGGAAGACAGTGTGGCGATTCCTCAAGGACCTAGAAATAGAAATTCCATTTGACCCAGCAATCCCATTACTGGGTATATATCCAAAGGACTATAAATCTTTCTACTATAAGGACACATGCACACGAATGTTCATTGCAGCACTGTTTACAATAGCAAAGACCTGGAACCAACCCAAATGCCCATCGATGATAGACTGGACTGGGAAAATGTGGCACATATACACCATGGAATATTATGCAGCAATCAAAATGACGAGTTTATTTCCTCTTAAGGACATGGATGAATCTGGAGAACATCATTCTCAGCAAACTGACACAAGAACAGAAAAGGAATACAATATATTCTCACTCATAGGCGGGTGAGAAAAGGAGAATACATGGACACAGGAAGGGGTACTATACACTTGGGTCTATTGGGGAAATAGGGAGGGACAGTGGTGGGGAGCTGGGGAGGGATAGCTTGGGGAGAAATGCCAAACATGGGTGAAGGGGAGCAAGGCAGCAAAGCACACTGCCATGTGTGTATTTATGGAACTATCTTGCACGTTCTGCACTTGTACCCTCAAACCTAAAATGCTATAAAAATTTTAAAAAATAAAAAGAAAAGAACTTTCAACCTAGAATTTTATATCCAGCCAAACTGAGCTTCATAAGTGTAGAAAGAATAAAATCTTTTGCCAACAAGCAAGTACTCAGAGATTTTGTCACCAACAGGCCTGCTTTACAAGAGCTCCTGAAAGAGGCACTACACATAGAAAGCAACAACAAGTACCAGCCATTCTCAAAACACACCAAATGCTAAAGAACATCAACAAAATGAAGAATCTGCATCAAACAATGGACAAAATGGACAAACAAATATCAAACTCACACATAACAATATTAACCCTAAATGTAAATGGGCTAAATGCACCAATCAAAAGACACTGACTGGCAAATAGGATAAAAAACTAAAACCCATCGGTGTGCTGTATTCAGAAAACCCATCTCACGTGCAAGGATTCACAATGGCTCAAAATAAAAGGATGGAGGAATATTTACCAAGCCAAGAAAGAGCAAAAAAGCAGGAGTTGCAATTCTCATCTTTGATAAAATTGACTTTAATGCAACAAAATTTTAAAAAGACAACAAAAGTCATGGCAGAAGGGTAAAAGAATCGATACAACAAGAAGAGCTAACGATCCTAAATATATACAGACCCAATACAGGAGCACCCAGATATATAAGGCAAGTTCTTAACGACTTACAAAGAGACTTAGACTCCCACACAATAATAGTGGGAGACTTTAACACTCCACTGTCAATATCAGACAGATCAACCAGACAGAAAATTAACAAGGATATCCAGGACTTGAACTCAGACCTGGAACAAGCAAACCTGATAGACATTTACAGAACTCTCCACCCAAATCCACAGAATATACATTCTTCTCAGCACCACATCACACCTACTCCAAAATTGACCAAAAAATTGGAAGTAAAGCACTCCTCAGCAAATGCAAAACAACTGAAATCATAACAAACAGTCTCTCAGACCATAGTGTAATCAAGTTAGAACTCAGAATTCAGAAAATAACTCAGAACTGCACAGCTTCATGAAAACTGAACAACTGGACCTTGAATGTTGACTGGATAAACAATGAAATGAAGGCAGAAATAAAGAAGTTCTTGAAACCAATGAGAGTGAAGACTCAACATGCCAGAATCTCTGGGACACATTTAAGCAGTCTGTAGAGGAAAATTTAAAAAGACAACAAAAGTCATGGCAGAAGGGTAAAAGAATCGATACAAGAAGAAGAGCTAACGATCCTAAATATATATGGACCCAATACAGGAGCACCGAGATATATAAGGCAAGTTCTTAATGAATTACAAAGAGACTTAGACTCCCACACAATAATAGTGGGAGACTTTAACACTCCACTGTCAATATCAGACAGATCAACCAGACAGAAAATTTAAAAGGACATCCAGGGCTTGAACTCAGACCTGGAACAAGCAAACCTGATAGACATTTACAGAACTCTCCACCCAAATCCACAAAACATACATTCTTCTCAGCACCACATCACAACTACTTGAAACTTGATCACATAATTGGAAGTAAAGCACTCCTCAGCAAATGCAAAACAACTGAAATCATAACAAACAGTCTCTCAGACCATAGTGCAATCAAGTTGGAACTCAGAATTCAGAAAATAACTCAGAACTGCACAGCTTCATGGAAACTGAACAACTGGCTCTTGAATGTTGATTGGATAAACAATGAAATGAAGGCAGAAATAAAGAAGTTCTTGAAACCAATGAGAATGAAGACTCAACATACCAGAATCTCTGGGACACATTTAAGCAGTCTGTAGAGGAAAATATATAGCAATAAGTGCCCACATGAGAAGAGTGGAGAGATCCAAAATTGACACACTATCATCAAAATTGAAAGAGCTAGAGAAGCAAGATGAAAAAACTCAGAACCCAGCAGTAGACAAGAAATAACTAAGATCAGAGCAGAACTGAAGGAGATAGAGACACAAAAAACCTTCAAAAATTAATAAATTTAAGAGCTGGTTTTTGAAAAGATCAACAAAATAGACAGACCACTAGCCAGACTGATAAAAAGAAAAGACAGAACAACCAAATAGATGCAATAAAAACAATAAAGGAAATCACCACAGATTCCACAGAAATTCAAACCATCATCAGAAATACTACAAACAACTCTATGCACATAAACTAGTAAACCAGGAAGAAATAGATAAATTCCTGGACACCTGTGTCCTCCCAAGCCTAAACCAGGAGGAAACTGAAAGTATGAATAGACCAATAACAAGGTCTGAAGTTGAGGCAGCAATTAAGAGCCTACCACACAATAAAGCTCAGGTCTAGATGGGTTCACAACCGAATTCTACGTGACACACAATGAGAATCTGGTACCATTCCTCCTGAAACTATTTCAAATAATTCAAAAGAGGAACCCTTCCCAAATTATTTTATGAGACCAACATCATCCTGATACCAAAACCTGCCAGAGACTCAACAAGAAAAGAAAACTTCAGGCCAATATCCATGATTAACATAGATGCAAAAATCTTCAATGAAATACTGGCAAACCGATTGAAACAGCACATTAAAAAACTTATCCATCATGATCAAGTAGGATTCATCCAGGGATGCAAGGCTGGTTCAACATATGCAAGTCTATAAACGTAATTCACCACATAAACAGAACCAAAAAAAAAACATATGATTATCTCAATTGATGCAGAGAAGGCATTTGACAAAATTCAACAGCCCTTTATGCTAAAAACCCTCAATAAACTCGGTATTAATGGAACATATCTCAAAGTAATAAAAGCTATTTATGACAAACCAACAGCCAATATCATACATAATTGGCAAAAACTGGAAGCATTCCTTTGAAATCCGGCATGAGACAAGGATGCCCTCTCACCACTCCTATTCAACATAGTACTGGAAGTTCTAGCCAGAGCAATCAGGCAAGAAAAAGAAATAAAGGGTATTCAAATAGTAAAGGTGGAAGCCAAATTGACTCTATTTGCAGATGACATAATAGTATACCTAGAAGACCCCATCACCTCAGCCCAAAAACTTATGAAACTGATAAGCAACTTCAGCAAAGTCTCAGGATATAAAATCAATGTGCAAAAATCACAAGCATTCCTATACACCAATAACAGACTTAAAGAGAACCAAATCAAGAAAGAACTGCCATTCACAATTGCTACAAAGAGAATAAAATATTTAGGAATACAACTTACAAGGAACGTAAGGGACCTCTTCAAGGAAAACTACAAACCACTGATCAATGAAATACAAGAAGACACAAACAGATGGAGAAACATTCCATGTTCATGGTTAGAAAGAATCAATATCATAAAATGGGTATACTGCCCAAAGTAATTTACAGAATGAATGTTAACTCCATCAAGCTACCATTGAATTTTCTCTCAGAACTGGAAAAAACCACCATGAATTTCATATGGAACCAAGAGAGAGCCCGCATTGCCAAGTCAATTCTAAGCAAAAGAACACAGCGGAGGCATCACACTACCAGACTTCAAACTATACTACAAGGCTACAGTAATCAAAACAGCATGGTACTGGTACCAAAACAGAGATATAGACCAATGGAACAGAACAGAGGCATCAGAGGCAAATAATCTTATCTACAACCATATAATCTTTGATAAACCAGACAAAACAAGCAATGGGGAAAGGATTCTCTGTTTAATAAATGGTGTTGGGAAAACTTGTTAGCCATGTGCAGAAAGCAGAAACTGGACCCTTCCTGACACCTTACACTAAAATTAACTCCAGATGGATTAAAGACTTAAACATAAGACCTGGCACCATAAAACCCTAGAAGAAAATCTAGGCAAAACCATTCAGGACATAGGAGTAGGCAAGGACTTCATGAACAAAACACCAAAAGCATTGGCAACAAAAGCCAAAATAGACAAATGGGACCTAATCAAACTCCACAGCTTTTGCATGGCAAAAGAAACAGTCACTAGAGTAAATCGGCAACCAACGAATTGGGAAAAAGCTTTTGCATTTTACCTAACTGACAAAGGGCTGATATCCAGAATTTACAAAGAACTCAAACAGATTTAAAGAAAAAAAAAAAAAAGAAGCCCATTCAAAAATGGGCAAAGGATATGAACAGACACTTTACAAAAGAAGACATTCATGAGGCCAACAAACACATGAAAAAATGCTCATCATCACTGGCCATTAGAGAGATGCAAATCAAAACCACATTGAGATACCATCTCACACCAGGTAGAATGGTGATCATTAAAAAATCTGGAGACAACAGATGCTGGAAAGGATGTGGAGAAATAGGAACACTCTTACACTGTTGGGAGTGTAAATTAGTTCAATCATTGTGAAAGACAGTGTGGCGATTCCTCAAGGACCTAGAAATAGAAATTCCATTTGACCCAGCAATTCCATTACTGGGTATATATCCAAAGGACTATAAATCGTTTTTACTATAAGGACAGATGCACACAAATGTTCATTGCAGCACTGTTTACAATAGCAAGGACCCAGAACCAACCTAAATGCCCATCGATTATAGACTGTACTGGGAAAATGTCACACATATACACCATGGAATATTATGCAGCAATCAAAAATAGTGAGTTTATGTCCTTTGTAAGGACATGGATGAATCTGAAGAATGTCATTCTCAGCAAACTGACACAAGAACATAAAAGGAAATACCGCATATTTTTACTCATAGGTGGGTGAAAAAAATGTGAACACAGAGACACAGGGAAGGGGTCTACTACACACTGGAGTCTTTTGGGGGGAATGCGGGAGAGACATTTTGGGGGGGGTACTGTGGAGGGATAGCCTGGGGAGAAATGCCAAGTGTGGGTGAAGGGGAGGAAGGCTGGAAAACCCACTGCCATGTGTGTCCCTTTTCAACTATTTCACACATTCATCACACATACCCCAAAACGTAAAATTCAATAAAAATTTAAAATTAAAAATAAAAAGAAAGGAGATGCACATGTGTGAACGCCTGAATGGTATGAATCTGGAGAAAGAAAATGTAGAAATTCTAACTTCTTCCAGTTCAGGCTAATGAGAGGTTGTGAGACCCAGGGAATTAGTGAAGCTCATTAGGTTGTGTAAAAAGCACTCAAGAGAAACACTGGAAAAATTTATAATGTGAGGATTCAAAACAACATAATGCAAAGAGGGAAAGAAAAAATTGTATAGGTCAATGTTTTTTGAGGTATAGTCCTTGGATCAGCTACCACAGAACTACATGGATACTTGTTAAAAATGCAGATTTTTCAGACTTTGCTGAGACCTTTTGAATCCAGATCAGCGTGACGCCCCAGAATCTGCATGTTTCACAGGCTCTCCAAATGTTTCTTACTTACACTGCAGTTTGAGAAGCACTTTTGTGGGCAGAACTCTTACTCTAACTGGAGGAAGATCAAGATGACAGTGCAATCTGAAATAAAGGTGTTCTTTGTCTTAGAAAAGCATGTTTTCCTGAGGAGTAGTGTTTTAATGGAAGTTTCATAAGGTTACTTTTATTGCAATTGCACTAGTGGGACTCACTATTACTAAAAAGAAGCCAAAGGTTAAGATGGTCACAGAGTGAATGTTCATATTTCATTGATGTTTTAAAATGTTTGGCAGATCTAATCTGTCTTAATCAATATTAGGTAGCTCTCTAACATACACAAGATGTAGGTATTTAAAAGATTCACTTTTATACTTATTTCTGTGATTCTTTTTAAAAATTTTATTGCATTATAGGTTTGGGGTACATGTGCAGAACGAGCAAGATAGTTGCATAGGTACACACATGGCAGTGTGCTTTGCTGCTTTCCTCCCCCTCACCCACACTTGGTATTCATCCCCAGGCTATCCTCCCCAGCCCCCGCTGTCCCTCCCCATTCCCCCAACAGTCCCCAGTGTATAGTAGACCACCTCTCTGTGTCCATGTGTTCTTATTTTTCTCACCCACCTATGAGTGAGTATATGCGGTATTTCTTTTTCTGTTCTTGTGTCAGTTTGCTGAGAATGATGTTCTCCAGATTCATCCATGTCCCTACAAAGCACACAAACTCATAACTTTTGATTGCTGCATAATATTCCATGGTGTATATGTGCCACATTTTCCCAGTCCAGTCTATCATCATTGGGCATTTGGGTTGGTTCCAGGTCTTTGCTATTGTAAACAGTGCTGCAATGAACATTCGTGTGCATGTGTTCTTATAGTAGAACGATTTATAGTCCTTTGGGTAGATACCCAGTAATGGGATTGCTGGGTCAAATGGAATTTCTATTTCTAGGTCCCTTCTGTGATTCTTTAGCATTTTTGCTTTTCAAAACAGAAGTGTTTTGTGTCAATTTTAAGTTTAGAAAATAGAATAATTTAAGTTTAATTAATTGTAACAACCATGATAAATGTGCTTGTTATGATTATATAAATAAAATTTCTGTGGCTTCCATATCTATCACAAATCATGTGCAAACAAAGATCTCACATTGGAGCAGAAATAGGATGATTAGATGAATGACATTAAATACAACATTGTATTGTGCTGGGTGCATTTGAATTTTTCACAAAGAACTGACTTGGAGTCTGATTATTCCAGTCTCTGATTGCTCTGTCAGTCACAGTTTTGATAAATGGTTTAATCATTTAATGAATTGATAATCTGCTATTGAGTCAACAAAATATCAAATCACAAACCTAAAAATCGAGACTAGTTGGATCCTCATCCTTTACATTATTTATAGTGTATAGATAATTGTTCTATTTTTTCTACTGTTTTTAATCACTTTCACTTGATTTGATAAGACCTTCACAGGCACTCTGTGAGATTTTCATTTTGACAGGATGATAATAATACATGGCATATTGAGAATTACAGCAATTCTAGTAAAGCAGAATAATGGCTTTGTAGTATAAAATGTAGTCTCTATTTAGAAAATTAAATTGGTGGATACATAAAATGCATTTCTGGCTAATTTCCAAATTATCTGTTCCATGAGGCCCATGTCAATCTGCAATGTTTTCAGTGTAAAGGAATCCAGAAGAATACAGAATCTTGAAGAATATTAATGCTGGAAGGAAGTTAGGAGTTCTCAAACTCAAATCTCTAAAAAAGCCAGGTAATTAACATAAATAAGTAATAAGCTTTAAATTCCAATATTAAGGGGCTTCTTCCCCCTATTGTCTATGGAAATATAGCCTTATTGTTTCCAAATAGTCTGATTTTTCAAGAGATGCCAAAATCTAGCTTTCCCTATTCATCCTCCTGCTGAGTAGCCATCAGGATCTGGATCTTTTTCTCTCAGTCACAGCTAATTGCACCAGGGATAGGTGCCTGTCTTTGATGGATGTTGCCCATTCAAATACTTGCAGCTGACTCTTGTGACCCAGCCTGAAGATGAACAAATACAGTTTATTTCTCCAGGACATTTGACTAATGACACAAAGGAAATTTATAAGTTGGTAGCAAGGCAGAAAGAGTTAGAACACAAAGACTGAAAACAAATTATGTTACTTGCAGAGCATTTGATAGAAAGTCACATACTTCTAGGCCTGAGGTCCTCACAGAGTGGCTTAGAATCTAGACCCACCCACCATCTGAATCCCGATGCTAGGTAAGGTGTTTTTTAAAATTATTTTTAAATTTTATTTCATTTATTTATGTATTTGTTTTTGAGAAGGAGTCTTGCTCTGTCGCCCAGACTGGAGTGCAGCAGCACGATCTCAAGACACTGCAAACTCTGCCTCCTGGGTTCAGGCGATTCTCCTGTAGCCGGAATTACAGGTGGGCACCAGCACGGCTGGCTAATTTTTGTATTTTTAGTAGAGACAGGGTTTCACTATGTTGGCCAGGCTAATCTCAAACTCCTGACCTCAGGTGATCCACCCGCCTCAGCCTCCCAAAGTGCTGGGATTACAGGCATGAGCCACCGTGCCCAGTCCTAGGTTAAATTTATTTTGATTATTATTATTATTTTTTTTTTTTGAGATGGAGTCTCACTTTGTCACCAGGCTGGAGTGCAGTGGTATGATCTCGGCTCATTGCAGCCTCCACCTTCAAGTGATTCTCCTGCCTCAGCCTCCTGAGTAGCTGGAATTACAGATGCACACCACCATACCCAGCTAATTTTGTGTTTTTAGTTGAGATGGGGTTTCACCATGTTGGTCAGGCTGGTCTCGATCTGACCTAATGATCTGCCCACCTCAGCCTCTCGAAGTGCTTGCATTACAGATGTAAACCGTGCCCAGCCTTACCTTGTGCTTTTTGAGATAGTAGGGATTGACTAAGAAACATTTCTTTTTATTAACTCTGCATTTTATCTGATTAAAATTTTTGGACCGGTGCCTAAAACTTTTTGAAAACTCTTTCATACTTGCTTCTTGATTTTGTTTTTATTTTTAGGTTTTTTTTTGGAAGACTTTGGTATACTTTGGGGTTTGAGAAAACAGTTAGTGCATTTAAGGAAGAGAGGGGGAAGACATTGTTGCACCTGGGTTTAGAATCATTATCTCTACCAGGGCCACAGTGCAAGGCCATGTCTTTAAAGATATAATGCCCATCTCAATGTGTATATATTATTAAAGATTCCAGCCAGAACTAGTTGGCACAATCTGTTTAGGTTGAGAAGACTTTAATATAAAGGTATGGGAATGTTTAAAGAAATCAGCAGAGGATAGTACAAGGACTTTAGGGTTAGCAGCAGTGGAGGAGTTATTGCATTTTATATCCAAATGGGCAAGTAGAGGAAGCTACATTTGTCATTAAAAGCCATTACTTATAATGACAAAAACAGCAACTACTTTTGCACCAACCTACTGTGAGTACTTAACCAGAACATGAGGAACATAGCTATCTGGAAAATGAATCTATCTATCTATCTATCTATCTATCTATCTATCTATCTATCTATCTATCTATCTATCTATCTATCTATCAATCAATCATCTATCTATCTATCTAGATGAGTTTATTAACTCACATGATTACAAGATCCCACAACAGGGCATCTTCAGGCTGAGGAGCAAGGAGAGCCAGACTGAGTTCCAAAACTGAATAACTTGGAGTCTGATGTTCAAGGGCAAGAAGCATCTAGCACAGGAGAAAGATGTATGCTGGGAGGCTAGGCCAGTCTCTCTTTTCACATTTTTCTGCCTGTTTATATTGTACCTTCACTGGCAGCTGATTTGATGGTGCCCACCCAGATTAAGGGTGGGTCTACTTTTCCCAGCCCACTGACTCAAATATTAATCTTCTTTGGCAAAACTGTCACAGACACACCCAGGATCAACACTTTGTATTCTTTAATCCAATCAAGTTGACACTCAGTATTAACCACTGCTTGACAACTTGAACCCATACACATCTCCTGAGATCATACCAAATCTTCAAATAAAGACAATAATAAGGCGATAATTATGCCTAACATAATACA
Organism: Saguinus midas; assembly: GCA_021498475.1. Taxonomy (NCBI): domain Eukaryota; kingdom Metazoa; phylum Chordata; class Mammalia; order Primates; family Cebidae; genus Saguinus; species Saguinus midas. The sequence continues at coordinate 16,265 of JAKFGQ010000351.1, read as the reverse complement.
ACTATCCTTCGTTCAAGTGGAAATAAACCAATCCCCAACCCAAATACTATTACATAAAGTTAACGATACTTAAATGCTAAATTGAAGTCAGTAAACCTTATGTATCTTGGGGCACTATGGCCATTTTCATAGTATTCATTCTTCTTAATCATGAGCATGGAATCTTTTTCCATTTTTTTGTGTCCTCTCTTACGTTCTTGAGCAGTGGTTTGTAGTTCTTGAAGAGGTCCTTCATATCCCTTGTAAATTGTATTTCTAGGTATTTTATTGTGTGTGTGTATATATATATATACACAATAAATATTGTAAATATATATGTGTGTATATATATATATATATATATGCAATTGTGAATGGGAGTTAACTTATAATATGTCTCTCTGTTTGTCTGTTATTGGTGTACAGGAATGCTTGTGATTTTTGCACATTGATTTTGTTTCCTGAGACTTTGCTGACATTGCTTAAGGAGATTTTGGGCTGAGACAATGGGGTCTTCTATATATACAATCGTGTCATCTGCAAATAGAGACAATTTGACTTTCTCTTTTCCTAATTGAATATCATTTATTTCCTTCTCTTGACTGATTGCCCTGGCTAGAATTTCGAATACTATGTTAAACAGGAGTAGTGAGAGTGAACATCCTTGTCTTGTGCCAGTTTTCAAAGTGAATGCTTCCAGTTTTTGTCCATTCAGTATGATCTTGGCTGAGGGTTTGTCACAAATATATTTTATTATATTGCGGTATGTTCCATCATTATCTAGTTTATTGAGAGTTTTTGGCATAAAGAAGCGTTGAATTTTGTCAAAGGCCTTCTCTGCATCTATTGAGATAATCATGAGTTTTCGTCATTGGTATTGTTTATGTGATGGATTATGTTTATTGATTTGTGTGTGTTGAACGAGACTTGCATCCCAGGGATGAAGCTGACTTAATCATTGTGGATCACCTTTTTGATGTGCTGATGGATTTAGTGTGCAAGTATTTTATTGAGGATTTTCACATTGATGTTCATCATGGATATTGGCCTCAAATTTTCTTTTTCTGTTCTGTCTCTGCCATGTTTTGTTATCAGGATGATGTTTTTCTCATTCAATGAGTTAGGAAGGAGTCCCTCTTTGTTTTTCTGAAAAAAAAAATTCATCTTTTATTAATCACATGCATTTTGCATAAGGAGATTATTTTTCCCAGTTCAGGCTAACAACACAGAATTATTGTATACAATTGTGAGAACAGTTGGCCTGTGACAGTTTAATGGTATTTTGCAAAACGCTCATTTTGTAAGCTGCTCATATTGACCTACTTCCCCCAGTTGTTTTCTTTTTAAAAAAAAAATTTTATTGCATTACAGGTTTTGGGGTACATGTGCAGAACGTGCAAGATAGTTGTATAGGTACACATATGGCAGTGTGTTTGGCTGCCTTCCTCCCCTTCACCCACACTTGGTATTCATCCCCAGGCTATCACCCCAGCCCCCACCGCTGTACCTCCCCCATATCCCCCAACAGTCCCCAGTGTATAGTAGACCGCCTCTCTGTGTCCATGTGTTCTCATTTTTCTCACCCACCTATGAGTGAGTATATGCAGTATTTCTTTTTCTGTTCTTGTGTCAGTTTGCTGAGAATGATGTTCTCCAGATTCATCCATGTCCTTACAAAGGACACAAACTCAACATTTTTGATTGCGGCATAATATTCCATGGTGTATATGTGCCACATTTTCCCAGTCCAGTCTATCATCAATGGGCATTTGGGTTGGTTCCAGGTCTTTACTATTGTAAACAGTGCTGCAATGAACATTCGTGTGCATGTGTCCTTATAGTAGAACGATTTATAGTCCTTGATAGATACCCAGTAATGGGATTGCTGGGTCAAATGGAATTTCTCTTTCTAGGTCCCTGAGGAATCGCCACACTGTCTTCCACAATGGTTGAACTAATTTACACTCCCACCAACAGTGTAAGAGTGTTCCTATTTCTCCACATCCTCTCCAGCATCTGCTGTCTCCAGATTTTTTAATGATCACCATTCTAACTGGTGTGAGATGATATCTCAATGTGGTTTTGATTTGCATATCTCTAATGACCAATGCTGATGAGCATTTTTTCATATGTTTGTTGGCCTCATGTATGTCTTCTTTTGTAAAGTTTCTGTTCATATCCTTTGCCCATTTTTGAATGGGCTTGTTTGTTTTTTTCTGTAAATCTGTTTGAGTTCTTTGTAAATTCTGGATATCAGCCCTTTGTCAGATGTGTAAACTGCAAAGATTTTTTCCCATTCTGATGGTTGCCGATTCACTCTAGTGACTGTTTCTTTGCCGTGCAGAAGCTGTGGAGTTTGATTAGGTCCCATTTGTCTATTTTGGCTTTTGTTGCCAATGCTTTTGGTGTTTTGTTCATGAAGTCCTTGCCTACTCCTATGTCCGGAATGGTTTTGCCTAGATTTTCTTCTAGGGTTTTTATGGTGTCAGGTCTTATTTAAGTCTTTAATCCATCTGGAGTTAATTTTAGTGTAAGGTGTCAGGAAGGGGTCCAGTTTCTGCTTTCTGCACATGGCTAGCCAGTTTTCCCAACACCATTTATTAAATAGGGAATCCTTTCCCCATTGCCTGTTTTTGTCTGGTTTATCAAAGATAATATGGTTGTAGATATGTTGTGTTGCCTCCGATGCTTCTGTTCTGTTCCATTGGTCTATATCTCTGTTTTGGTACCAGTACCATGCTGTTTTGATTACTGTAGCCTTGTAGTATAGTTTGAAGTCTGGTAGCGTGATGCCTCCCGCTGTGTTCTTTTTGCTTAGAATTGACTTGGCTATGCGGGCTCCTTTTTGGTTCCATATGAAATTCATGGTGGTTTTTCCAGTTCTGTGAAGAAATTCAATGGTAGTTTGATGGGGATAGCATTGATTGTGTAAATTACTTTGGGCAGTATAGCCATTTTCACAATATTGATTCTTCCTAACCACGAACATGGAATGTTTCTCCATCTGTTTGTGTCCTCTTATTTCGTTGAGCAGTTGTTTGTAGTTTTCCTTAAAGAGGTCCCTTACATTTCTAGTGAGTTGTATTCCTAGGTATTTTATTTTCTTTGTAGCAATTGTGAATGGCAGTTCATTCTTGATTTGGTTCTCTTTAAGTCTGTTATTGGTGTATAGGAATGCTTGTGATTTTTGAACATTGATTTTATATCCTGAGACTTTGCTGAAGTTGCTTATCAGTTGCAGGAGCTTTTGGGCTGAGGTGATGGGGTCTTCTAGGTATACTATCATGTCGTCTGCAAATAGAGACAATTTGGCTTCCACCTTTCCTATTTGAATACCCTTTATTTCTTTTTCTTGCCTGATTGCTCTGGCTAGAACTTCCAGTACTATGTTGAATAGAAGTGGTGAGAGGGCATCCTTGTTCAGTGCCGGATTTCAAAGGAATGCTTCCAGTTTTGTCCATTCAGTATGATCTTGGCTGAGGGTTTGTCACAAATATATTTTATTATATTGCGGTATGTTCCATCATTATCTAGTTTATTGAGAGTTTTGGCATAAAGAAGCGTTGAATTTTGTCAAAGGCCTTCTCTGCATCTATTGAGATAATCATGAGTTTTCGTCATTGGTATTGTTTATGTGATGGATTATGTTTATTGATTTGTGTGTGTTGAACGAGACTTGCATCCCAGGGATGAAGCTGACTTAATCATTGTGGATCACCTTTTGATGTGCTGATGGATTTAGTGTGCAAGTATTTTATTGAGGATTTTCACATTGATGTTCATCATGGATATTGGCCTCAAATTTTCTTTTTCTGTTCTGTCTCTGCCATGTTTTGTTATCAGGATGATGTTTTCTCATTCAATGAGTTAGGAAGGAGTCCTCTTTGTTTTTCTGAAAAAATTCATCTTTTATTAATCACATGCATTTTGCATAAGATTATTTTTCCCAGTTCAGGCTAACAACACAGAATTATTGTATACAATTGTGAGAACAGTTGGCCTGTGACAGTTTAATGGTATTTTGCAAAACGCTCATTTTGTAAGCTGCTCATATTGACCTACTTCCCCAGTTGTTTTCTTTTTAAAAAAATTTTATTGCATTATAGGTTTTGGGGTACATGTGCAGAACGTGCAAGATAGTTGCATAGGTACACATGGCAGTGTGTTTGCTGCCTTCCTCCCTTCACCCACACTTGGTATTCATCCCCAGGCTATCACCCCAGCCCCCACCGCTGTCCCTCCCCATTCCCCCAACAGTCCCCAGTGTATAGTAGACCGCCTCTCTGTGTCCATGTGTTCTCATTTTTCTCACCCACCTATGAGTGAGTATATGCAGTATTTCTTTTTCTGTTCTTGTGTCAGTTTGCTGAGAATGATGTTCTCCAGATTCATCCATGTCCTTACAAAGGACACAAACTCATCATTTTTGATTGCTGCATAATATTCCATGGTGTATATGTGCCACATTTTCCCAGTCCAGTCTATCATCAATGGGCATTTGGGTTGGTTCCAGGTCTTTGCTATTGTAAACAGTGCTGCAATGAACATTCGTGTGCATGTGTCCTTATAGTAGAACGATTTATAGTCCTTTGGATAGATACCCAGTAATGGGATTGCTGGGTCAAATGGAATTTCTATTTCTAGGTCCCTGAGGAATCGCCACACTGTCTTCCACAATGGTTGAACTAATTTACACTCCACCAACAGTGTAAGAGTGTTCCTATTTCTCCACATCCTCTCCAGCATCTGCTGTCTCCAGATTTTTAATGATCGCCATTCTAACTGGTGTGAGATGGTATCTCAATGTGGTTTTGATTTGCATCTCTAATGACCAGTGATGATGAGCATTTTTCATATGTTTGTTGGCCTCATGTATGTCTTCTTTTGTAAAGTTTCTGTTCATATCCTTTGCCCATTTTGAATGGGCTTGTTTGTTTTTTTCTGTAAATCTGTTTGAGTTCTTTGTAAATTCTGGATATCAGCCCTTTGTCAGATGTGTAAACTGCAAAGATTTTTCCCATTCTGATGGTTGCCGATTCACTCTAGTGACTGTTTCTTTTGCCGTGCAGAAGCTGTGGAGTTTGATTAGGTCCCATTTGTCTATTTTGGCTTTTGTTGCCAATGCTTTTGGTGTTTTGTTCATGAAGTCCTTGCCTACTCCTATGTCCTGAATGGTTTTGCCTAGATTTTCTTCTAGGGTTTTTATGGTGTCAGGTCTTACATTTAAGTCTTTAATCCATCTGGAGTTAATTTTAGTGTAAGGTGTCAGGAAGGGTCCAGTTTCTGCTTTCTGCACATGGCTAGCCAGTTTTCCCAACACCATTTATTAAATAGGGAATCCTTTCCCCATTGCCTGTTTTTGTCTGGTTTATCAAAGATAATATGGTTGTAGATATGTTGTGTTGCCTCTGATGCTTCTGTTCTGTTCCATTGGTCTATATCTCTGTTTTGGTACCAGTACCATGCTGTTTTGATTACTGTAGCCTTGTAGTATAGTTTGAAGTCTGGTAGCGTGATGCCTCCTGCTGTGTTCTTTTTGCTTAGAATTGACTTGGCTATGTGGGCTCTTTTTTGGTTCCATATGAAATTCATGGTGTTTTTTCCAGTTCTGTGAAGAAATTCAATGGTAGTTTGATGGGGATAGCATTGATTGTGTAAATTACTTTGGGCAGTATAGCCATTTTCACGATATTGATTCTTCCTAACCACGAACATGGAATGTTTCTCCATCTGTTTGTGTCCTCTCTTATTTCGTTGAGCAGTTGTTTGTAGTTTTTCTTAAAGAGGTCCCTTACATTCCTAGTGAGTTGTATTCCTAGGTATTTTATTTTCTTTGTAGCAATTGTGAATGGCAGTTCATTCTTGATTTGGTTCTCTTTAAGTCTGTTATTGGTGTATAGGAATGCTTGTGATTTTTGCACATTGATTTTATATCCTGAGACTTTGCTGAAGTTGCTTATCAGTTGCAGGAGCTTTTGGGCTGAGGTGATGGGGTCTTCTAGGTATACTATCATGTCGTCTGCAAATAGAGACAATTTGGCTTCCACCTTTCCTATTTGAATACCCTTTATTTCTTTTTCTTGCCTGATTGCTCTGGCTAGAACTTCCAGTACTATGTTGAATAGAAGTGGTGAGAGAGGGCATCCTTGTCTAGTGCCGGATTTCAAAGGAATGCTTCCAGTTTTTGCCCATTAAGTATGATATTGGCTGTTGGTTTGTCATAAATAGCTTTTATTACTTTGAGATATGTTCCATCAATACCAAGTTTATTGAGGGTTTTTAGCATAAAGGGCTGTTGAATTTTGTCAAATGCCTTCTCTGCATCAATTGAGATAATCATGTGGTTTTTGTTTTTTCTGTAAATCTGTTTGAGTTCTTTGTAAATTCTGGATATCAGCCCTTTGTCAGATATGTAAACTGCAAAGATTTTTCCCATTCTGATGGTTGCCGATTCACTCTAGTGACTGTTTCTTTTGCCGTGCAGAAGCTGTGGAGTTTGATTAGGTCCCATTTGTCTATTTTGGCTTTTGTTGCCAATGCTTTTGGTGTTTTGTTCATGAAGTCCTTGCCTACTCCTATGTCCTGAATGGTTTTGCCTAGATTTTCTTCTAGGGTTTTTATGGTGTCAGGTCTTACGTTTAAGTCTTTAATCCATCTGGAGTTAATTTTAGTGTAAGGTGTCAGGAAGGGTCCAGTTTCTGCTTTCTGCACATGGCTAGCCAGTTTTCCCAACACCATTTATTAAATAGGAATCCTTTCCCCATTGCCTGTTTTTGTCTGGTTTATCAAAGATAATATGGTTGTAGATATGTTGTGTTGCCTCCGATGCTTCTGTTCTGTTCCATTGGTCTATATCTCTGTTTTGGTACCAGTACCATGCTGTTTTGATTACTGTAGCCTTGTAGTATAGTTTGAAGTCTGGTAGCGTGATGCCTCCGCTGTGTTCTTTTTGCTTAGAATTGACTTGGCTATGTGGGCTCTTTTTGGTTCCATATGAAATTCATGGTGGTTTTCCAGTTCTGTGAAGAAATTCAATGGTAGTTTGATGGGGATAGCATTGATTGTGTAAATTACTTTGGGCAGTATAGCCATTTTCACGATATTGATTCTTCCTAACCACGAACATGGAATGTTTCTCCATCTGTTTGTGTCCTCTCTTATTTCGTTGAGCAGTTGTTTGTAGTTTTCCTTAAAGAGGTCCCTTACATTCCTAGTGAGTTGTATTCCTAGGTATTTTATTTTCTTTGTAGCAATTGTGAATGGCAGTTCGTTCTTGATTTGGTTCTCTTTAAGTCTGTTATTGGTGTATAGGAATGCTTGTGATTTTTGCACATTGATTTTATATCCTGAGACTTTGCTGAAGTTGCTTATCAGTTGCAGGAGCTTTTGGGCTGAGGTGATGGGGTCTTCTAGGTATACTATCATGTCGTCTGCAAATAGAGACAATTTGGCTTCCACCTTTCCTATTTGAATACCCTTTATTTCTTTTTCTTGCCTGATTGCTCTGGCTAGAACTTCCAGTACTATGTTGAATAGAAGTGGTGAGAGGGCATCCTTGTCTAGTGCCAATTTCAAAGGAATGCTTCCAGTTTTGCCCATTAAGTATGATATTGGCTGTTGGTTTGTCATAAATAGCTTTTATTACTTTGAGATATGTTCCATCAATACCAAGTTTATTGAGGGTTTTAGCATAAAGGGCTGTTGAATTTTGTCAAATGCCTTCTCTGCATCAATTGAGATAATCATGTGGTTTTGTTTTTGCTTCTGTTTATGTGGTGAATTACATTTATAGACTTGCATATGTTGAACCAGCCTTGCATCCCAGGATGAATCCTACTTGATCATGATGGATAAGTTTTTAATGTGCTGTTGCAATCGGTTTGCCAGTATTTTATTGAAGATTTTTGCATCTATGTTCATCATGGATATTGGCCTGAAGTTTTCTTTTCTTGTTGAGTCTCTGCCAGGTTTTGGTATCAGGATGATGTTGGTCTCATAAAATGATTTGGGAAGGGTTCCTCTTTTGGATTATTTGGAATAGTTTCAGAAGGAATGGTACCAGATCCTCTTTGTGTGTCTGGTAGAATTCAGCTGTGAACCCATCTGGACCTGGGCTTTTTGTGTGGTAGGCTCTTAATTGCTGCCTCAACTTCAGACCTTGTTATTGGTCTATTCATAGTTTTGGCTTCTTCCTGGTTTAGGCTTGGGAGGACACAGGCGTCCAGGAATTTATCCATTTCTTCCTGATTTACTAGTTTATGTGCATAGAGTTGTTTGTAGTATTCTCTGATGATGGTTTGAATTTCTGTGGAATCTGTGGTGATTTCCTTTATCGTTTTTATTGCATCTATTTGGTTGTTCTCTCTTTTCTTTTTATCAGTCTGGCTAGTGGTCTGTCTATTTTGTTGATCTTTTCAAAAACCAGCTCTTAGATTTATTGATTTTTTGAAGGGTTTTTCTTGTCTCTATCTCCTTCAGTTCTGCTCTGATCTTAGTTATTTCTTGTCTTTGGCTAGGTTTTGAGCTTTTTTGATCTTGCTCCTCTAGCTCTTTCAATTTTGATGATAGGGTGTCAATTTTGGATCTCTCCACTCTTCTCATGTGGGCACTTATTGCTATATATTTTCCTCTACAGACTGCTTTAAATGTGTCCCAGAGATTCTGGTACATTGTGTCTTCATTCTCGTTGGTTTCAAAGAACTTCTTTATTTCTGCCTTCATTTCATTGTTTATCCAATCAACATTCAAGAGCCAGTTGTTCAGTTTCCATGAAGCTGTGTGGTTCTGAGTTATTTTCTGAATTCTGAGTTCCAACTTGATTGCACTATGGTCTGAGAGATTGTTTGTTATGATTTCAGTTGTTTTGCATTTGCTGAGGAGTGCTTTACTTCCAATTATGTGGTCAATTTTGGAGTAGGTGTGATGTGGTGCTGAGAAGAATGTATATTCTGTGGATTTGGGGTGGAGAGTTCTGTAAATGTCTATCAGGTTTGCTTGTTCCAGGTCTGAGTTCAAGTCCTGGATATCCTTGTTAATTTTCTGTCTGGTTGATCTGTCTGCTATTGACAGTGGAGTGTTAAAGTCTCCCACTATTATTGTGTGGGAGTCTACGTCTCTTTGTAAGTCATTAAGGACTTGCCTTATATATCTGGGTGCTCCTACATTGGGTCCATATATATTTAGAATCGTTAGCTCTTCTTGTTGCATAGGTACACACATGGCAGTGTGTTTGCTGCCTTCCTCCCTTCACCACACTTGGTATTCATCCCCAGGCTATCCCCCAGCCCCCCCGCTGTCCCTCCCCATATCCCCCAACAGTCCCCAGTGTATAGTAGACCGCCTCTCTGTGTCCATGTGTTCTCATTTTCTCACCCACCTATGAGTGAGTATATGCAGTATTTCTTTTTCTGTTCTTGTGTCAGTTTGCTGAGAATGATGTTCTCCAGATTCATCCATGTCCTTACAAAGGACACAAACTCATCATTTTGATTGCTGCATAATATTCCATGGTGTATATGTGCCACATTTTCCCAGTCCAGTCTATCATCGTTGGGCATTTGGGTTGGTTCAGGTCTTTGCTATTGTAAACAGTGCTGCAATGAACATTCGTGTGCATGTGTCCTTATAGTAGAACGATTTATAGTCTTTTGGATAGATACCCAGTAATGGGATTGCTGGGTCAAATGGAATTTCTATTTCTAGGTCCCTGAGGAATCGCCACACTGTCTTCCACAATGGTTGAACTAATTTACACTCCACCAACAGTGTAAGAGTGTTCCTATTTCTCCACATCCTCTCCAGCATCTGCTGTCTCCAGATTTTTAATCGCCATTCTAACTGGTGTGAGATGATATCTCAATGTGGTTTTGATTTGCATCTCTCTAATGACCAATGATGATGAGCACTTTTTCATATGTTTGTTGGCCTCATGTATGTCTTCTTTTGTAAAGTTTCTGTTCATATCCTTTGCCCATTTTGAATGGGCTTGTTTGTTTTTCTGTAAATCTGTTTGAGTTCTTTGTAAATTCTGGATATCAGCCCTTTGTCAGATGTGTAAACTGCAAAGATTTTTCCCATTCTGATGGTTGCCGATTCACTCTAGTGACTGTTTCTTTTGCCGTGCAGAAGCTGTGGAGTTTGATTAGGTCCCATTTGTCTATTTTGGCTTTTGTTGCCAATGCTTTTGGTGTTTTGTTCATGAAGTCCTTGCCTACTCCTATGTCCTGAATGGTTTTGCCTAGATTTTCTTCTAGGGTTTTTATGGTGTCAGGTCTTACGTTTAAGTCTTTAATCCATCTGGAGTTAATTTTAGTGTAAGGTGTCAGGAAGGGGTCCAGTTTCTGCTTTCTGCACATGGCTAGCCAGTTTTCCCAACACCATTTATTAAATAGGAATCCTTTCCCCATTGCCTGTTTTGTCTGGTTTATCAAAGATAATATGGTTGTAGATATGTTGTGTTGCCTCCGATGCTTCTGTTCTGTTCCATTGGTCTATATCTCTGTTTTGGTACCAGTACCATGCTGTTTTGATTACTGTAGCCTTGTAGTATAGTTTGAAGTCTGGTAGCGTGATGCCTCCGCTGTGTTCTTTTTGCTTAGAATTTACTTGGCTATGTGGGCTCTTTTTGGTTCCATATGAAATTCATGGTGGTTTTCCAGTTCTGTGAAGAAATTCAATGGTAGTTTGATGGGGATAGCATTGATTGTGTAAATTACTTTGGGCAGTATAGCCATTTTCACGATATTGATTCTTCCTAACCACGAACATGGAATGTTTCTCCATCTGTTTGTGTCCTCTCTTATTTCGTTGAGCAGTTGTTTGTAGTTTTCCTTAAAGAGGTCCCTTACATTCCTAGTGAGTTGTATTCCTAGGTATTTTATTTTCTTTGTAGCAATTGTGAATGGCAGTTCGTTCTTGATTTGGTTCTCTTTAAGTCTGTTATTGGTGTATAGGAATGCTTGTGATTTTTGCACATTGATTTTATATCCTGAGACTTTGCTGAAGTTGCTTATCAGTTGCAGGAGCTTTTGGGCTGAGGTGATGGGGTCTTCTAGGTATACTATCATGTCGTCTGCAAATAGAGACAATTTGGCTTCCACCTTTCCTATTTGAATACCCTTTATTTCTTTTTCTTTCCTGATTGCTCTGGCTAGAACTTCCAGTACTATGTTGAATAGAAGTGGTGAGAGGGCATCCTTGTCTAGTGCCGGTTCAAAGGAATGCTTCCAGTTTTGCCCTATGATATTGGCTGTTGGTTTGTCATAAATAGCTTTTATTACTTTGAGATATGTTCCATCAATACCAAGTTTATTGAGGGTTTTAGCATAAAGGGCTGTTGAATTTTGTCAAATGCCTTCTCTCGTCAATTGAGATAATCATGTGGTTTTGTTTTGCTTCTGTTTATGTGGTGAATTACATTTATAGACTTGCATATGTTGAACCAGCCTTGCATCCCCGGGATGAATCCTACTTGATCATGATGGATAAGTTTTTTAATGTGCTGTTGCAATTGATTTGCCAATATTTTATTGAAGATTTTTGCATCTATGTTCATCATTGATATTGGCCTGAAGTTTTCTTTTTTTGTTGAGTCTCTGCCAGGTTTTGGTATCAGGATGATGTTGGTCTCATAAAATGATTTGGGAAGCGTTCCCTCTTTTTGGATTATTTGGAATAGTTTCAGAAGGAATGGTACCAGATCCTCTTTGTGTGTCTGGTAGAATTCAGCTGTGAACACATCTGGACCTGGGCTTTTTTTGTGTGTTAGGCTCTCAATTGCTGCCTCAACTTCTGACCTTTTTATTGGTCTATTCATAGTTTTGGCTTCCTCCTGGTTTAGGCTTGGGAGGACACAGGCGTCCAGGAATTTATCCATTTCTTCCTGATGTACTAGTTTTTGTGCACAGAGTTGTTTGTAGTATTCTCTGATGATGGTTTGAATTTCTGTGGAATCTGTGGTGATTTCCCCTTTATTGTTTTTTATTGCCTTTATTTGGTTGTTCTCTCTTTTCTTTTTTATCAGTTTGGCTAGTGGTCTATTTTGTTGATCTTTTCAAAAAACCAGCTCTTAGATTTATTGATTTTTGAAGGGTTTTTCTTGTCTCTATCTCTTTCAGTTCTGCTCTGATCTTAATTATTTATTTTCTTTGGCTAGGTTTTGAGCTTTTTTGATCTTGCTCCTCTAGCTCTTTCAATGTTGATGATAGGGTGTCAATTTTGGATCTCTCCACTCTTCTCATGTGGGCACTTATTGCTATGTATTTTCCTCTACAGACTGCTTTAAATGTGTCCCAGAGATTCTGGTACATTGTGTCTTCATTATCATTGGTTTCAAAGAACTTCTTTATTTCTGCCTTCATTTCATTGTTTATCCAATCAACATTCAAGAGCCAGTTGTTCAGTTTCCATGAAGCTGTGTGGTTCTGAGTTATTTTCTTAATTCTGAGTTCCAACTTGATTTTACTATGGTCTGAGAGACTGTTATGATTTCCATTGTTTTGCATTTGCTGAGGAGTGCTTTACTTCCAATTATGTGGTCAACTTTGGAATAGGTGTGATGTGGTGCTGAGAAGAATGTATATTTTGTGGATTTGGGGTGGAGAGTTCTGTAAATGTCTATCAGATTTGCTTGTTCCAAGTCTGAGTTCAAGTCATGGATATCCTTGTTAATTTTCTGTCAGGTTGATCTGTCTGCTATTGATAGTGGAGTGTTAAAGTCTCCCACTATTATTTTGTGGGAGTCTAAGTCTTTTTGTAAGTCATTAAGTACTTGCCTTATATATCTGGGTGCTCCTACTTTGCATCCATATATATTTAGAATCGTTAGCTGTTCTTGTTGTATCGATTTTTTTTACCATTATGTAATGATTTTTTTTTGTCCCTTTTGATCTTTGTTGCTTTAAAGTCTATTTTATCAGAGATGAGAATTGCAACTCCTGCTTTTTTTTGCTCTCCATTTGCTTGGTAAATCTTCCTTCATCATTTTAGTTTGAGCTTTTGTGTATCTTTGTGTGTGAGGTGGGTTTCCTGGATACAGCATACTGATGGGTTTTGGATTTTTATCCAATTTGCCAGTCTGTATCTTTTGATTGGTGCATTTAGCCCATTTACATTTTGGGTTAATATTGTTATGTGTGAATTTGATACTGCCATTTTGATGCTAGCTGGCTGTTTTGTTTGTTGGTTCATGTACATTCTTCATTTTGTTGATGGTCTTTAGCATTTGGCATGCTTTTAGGATGGCTGGAACTGGTTGTTTCTTTCTATGTGTAGTGCCTCTTTCAGGAGCTCTTGTAAAGCAGGCCTAGTTGTGACAAAATCTCTGAGTACTTGCTTGTTTGTGAAGAATTTTATTTTTCCTTCACTTATGAAGCTCAGTTTGGCTGGATATAAAATTCTGGGTTGAAAGTTCTTTTCTTTAAGGATGTTGAATATTGGCCCCACTCTCTTCTGGCTTGTAGTGTCTCTGCCGAGAGATCTGCTGTGAGTCTGATGGGCTTCCCTTTGTGGGTGACCCGACCTTTCTCTCTGGCTGCCCTTAGTATTTTCTCCTTCGTTTCAACCCTGGTGAATCTGATTATTATGTGCCTTGGGGTTGCTCTTTTTGCGGAGTATCTTTGTGGTTTTCTCTGTATTTCCTGGAGATGAGTATTGACCTGTCTTGCTAGGTTGGGGAAATTTTTCCGGATAATATCCTGACGAGTGTTTTCCAGCTTGGATTCATTTTATTTGTCACATTCTGGTACACCTATGAAACGTAGGATGGGTCTCTTCACATAGTCCCACATTTCTTGGAGATTTTGTTCATTCCTTTTTGTACTTTTTTCTTTAATCTTGGTTTCTCCTTTCATTTCATTGAGTTGATCTTCAACTTCTGATATTCTTTCTTCTGCTTGGTCAATTCAGCTGTTGAAACTTGTGCATGCTTTGTAAAGTTCTCGTGTTGTGTTTTTTAGCTCCTTCAATTCATTCATATTTCTCTCTAAGTTGTCCATTCTTGTTATCAATTCCTTGAATCTTTTTTTCAAATCTTTTTTCAAGGTTCTTAGTTTCTTTGCACTGGTTTAGTACATGTTCCTTTAGCTCACTGAAGTTTCTCATTATCCACTTTCTGAAGTCTGATTCCGTCATTTCATCACTTTCATTCTCCATCCAGCTTTGTTCCCTTGCTGGTGAGGAGTTTTGGTCCTTTTTTGGAGGTGAGGTGTTTTTGGTTTCACGTGCTTTCCTCCTTTTTGCACTGGTTTCTTCCCATCTTTATGGATTTATCTGCCTGTCATCTTAGTAGTTGCTGATTTTTCAATTGGGTCTCTGTGTGGATGCTGAGATTGTTGATGATGAAGTATTTCTGTTACTTAGTTTTTCCTCTAATGGTCTATCCCCTCTGCTGTATGAGTGCTTAGGTCCACTCCAGGCCCTGCTTGTCTGGGGTATACCTTCAGCAGCTGCGGAACAGTGAGGGATGATACCAGTTTCTTCTGCTGCTGTCCTTGTTCCAGAATAATGCCAGCCAAATGTCAGTCTGATTAGTCTTTTTCTGGGGTGACTCCTTGGATATACAGGAGTCAGGGAGCTTCTTGAGGAGACAGTCTGTGCTTTATAGGAGCTCCAGGGCTGAGCTGTGAGCTCCGTTGTTCTTTCAGCATTGTTGGGAGGTTGTTTATGTCTGCTGCTATAGAACTCATAAAACACCAGCCCTTCCCTCCCCCTTAGATGCTCTTACTCAGGGAGTTGGGGCTTTCTTTATGAGTATCTGTTGCACTGTCCTGCCCCACTAGGCGGCAGTCTATTCACTATTTGCTTCCGGGGCTCTGACCTGCTAGCGCGGGTCCGCCCTGTTGCTGCTGGGCTCCCTTGTGCTGTGGAGTACAGAGTCTCTCTGTTATGGCAGGTTGCCTTGACAACAGCAGGCTGCATCAGTCCTGGGTGGTACTTCAGTGGGGGTGGACTGCATCAGCAATGGTGGACGCCCCTCTCTCACTGGGCTGCACCATCCTAGATGCTGGCAGCAAAACTCTCAGCCCCAAGGACCTTTAGTCTTTGCCCTGCTTGTCCCCATGAGCATGGGACCCACTGAGCCCAATCACCCAGCTCCCTGCCTCAGAGTCCGTCCTCTCTCTCTCTCTCTCTCTTCCTCTCCCCAAGCTGAAAGGTCGACTCTCTCACTGCCCCAGTAGCCTGCTGATAGGGCACTGGGATCCATGTGATCTCCGTGCTGCTACCCACTACCCCAGCTCAGATCACGCTTCCAGGAAACTCCTGTTCTGGCTCATTGTCCAAGTCCCATTCAATCAGATGAACATGCCAATCTGCCCTTCCAAATCTTAGATTGCCAATTCAACAGGGCACCCAGACCAGTGAGTTCCATGCTGGGTCCCGCCGTGGTGCCAGCCGAAGAGGTGGCGGGAGCCAGCTGCGTTAGTTGGCTGCACTAGTGTCCCGTGTTTTTCCCACACCTGGGACTTTCAACGCTCTTTGGGCATAAAAGGAATATCCGAGAATGCGGCTAGGACTCACCCTCTGCACCTTCACTGAGAGCTGCTATCCTGTGTCACCTCTACGAAGCCATCTTGCCTCTCCTCCCAGAGTCCCTCTTTTTCTATTCTTTGGAATAGTTTCAGAAGGAATGTAACCGTCTCCTCTTTGAACCTGTGGGCAAATTTGTCTGTGAAACTCTCTGGTCCTGAACTTCTTTCAGTTGGTAGGCTATTAATTGCTGCTTCAATTTCAGGACTTGTTATTGGTCTACTCAGGAATTCAACTTCTTCTTGGTTTAGTCTTGGGAGGTGTAAGTGTCCAGGAATTCATCCATTTTCTCTACCTTTTCAGTTTATTTGCATAGAGGTCTTTATACTATTCTCTGATGGTAGTTTGTATTTCTGTGGGATTGGTGGTGATATCCCCTTTATCACTTTTATTGTATCTATTTGATTCATCTCTCTTTCTTTTTATTAGTCTGGCTGGTGGTCTATCTGTGTTGTTAATCTTTTTAAAAAACAGCTCCTAGATTCATTTATTGTTTGAAGGGTTTTTCAAGTCTCTATCTCCTTCTGTTCTGCTCTGATCTTAGGTTATTTCTTGTCTTCTCTTAGCTTTTGAATTTGTTTGTTCTTGCTCCTCTAGTTCTTTTAATTGTGATGTTAGGGTGTTCAATTTAGATCTTGCCTTGGTTCTCTTGTGGGCATTTAGTGCTATGAATTTTCCTCTACACATTGCTTTAAATGTGTCCCACAGATTCTCGTACGTTGAGTCTTCATTCTCATCAGTTTCAAAGAATATCTTTATTT
>JAKFGQ010000350.1:0-29157 GCA_021498475.1 Saguinus midas | reverse complement strand
TAGAGAACAAGAGGAAAGGAAAGAGGCTGGGTATGCTATGACTATTTTTAAAATGAAGGAGCTCATTTTGCCTTCTATGGAAAAGTATGTCAGAGTTAAAGAGGGTAACAAGGCTGGACATAGCATGGGGAGAAAGTCTGAAAACAGAGGTCACCTTACCCAACAACTTTTAAAAGAATATAGCTGAGTGCCCCAATAATTAGGGTTTTACCCAGATCAGTCAAGATGCAGAGATGGTAACCACAGTGGAAACATGGCTGGTAATCATCCAAAGCGTGGGCTAGTGCAGTAGGCTGGCCCATGTAGCCTCTGCCTGTGAGCAGTGGTGACTTCGCTTAGATACCTGATGCCTCAGGTTTGAGTCCTGGTTCCTTGTGTAAAAGCCCCCAGTGGAGATGTGATACTGAATTCGAGGGAATGAAAATCCCACATTCCGGCTGGGCATGGTGGCTCAAGCCTGTAATCCCAGCACTTTGGGAGCCTGAGGCGGGTGGATCACGAGGTCAAAAGATCGAGACCATCCTGGTCAACATGGTGAAACCCGTCTCTACTAAAAATACAAAAATTAGCTGGGCATGGTGGCGTGCCTGTAATCCCAGCTACTCAGGAGGCTGAGGCAGGAGAATTGCCTGAACCCAGGAGGTGGAGGTTGCGGTGAGCTGAGATCGCGCCATTGCACTTCAGCCTGGGTAACAAGAGCGAAACTCCATCTCAAAAAAAAAAATCCCACATTCCACACATTCAGCTGGCAGCAAAGAAGAAGGAAAATGTATGTGTTTTTGAGGAGGAAGAAATTCTGTGCACTAGAAATTTGTTAATTTTCACATTGGCAAACTGCAAAGACAGACATTAAAATGAAAATGAATCCTGTGGCTTTTTACATGTAAGTGCAAATTAGGCAAGTGCTACTAGCACTTGTTCTGTCATACATGAGGATGACAATTCTCATCTCTCAGGTATGGCATTCAGCTCTCCATTACATAAGGGATATGAAATAATATATGTGAGACCACCCCAAGGCAGAAGCTTGAATACCATTTGGAGACCACCCCCAATGCAGAAACTTGTATACCATCTTGGAGACCACCCCCAATGCAGAAGCTATATACCATTTTGAAGACCATCCCCATGAAGAACAGGCTCTAGTGGCCAGATGATCATGGAAGGGAGAGGAGAAAAGGCCTGGCTAACAAAAGTGGTCTTGTTGCACAGACGAAAGCTCACAGGTAGCAGCCCTCTGAGAGACTAGATGGGAAATGTTTCTTCAACCCTCCGAGAGGCTGGATGGGAAATGTTTCTTTCCTACATTTAAAGGCCTCAGTTTCTCAGTCTGTCTTTCCTAGTTCTGTACAAGGAAAGATGTAGCTGCATCAGTGCAGATTTTTCTAAAGATGCACATTTTCTGCAAAAAAGACAGCTTTGCATGCCTACCTTATTTAGCTGGTCCTCTCACAGCTATCTCAAAATATGTCAAAGAAATATATTTTTGGGGGGAGACCCAAGATGGCGTTGTAGAGGCGACTCAGGATTGCAGTGCTCAGTGAAGGTGCAGAGGGTGAGTCCTAGCCGCATTGTTGGATGGACTTTTTTTGCCCACAGAGATTTGAAGGTCCCAGGTGTGGGAGAGACATGGGACGCTAGCGCTAGCACAGCCAGCTCACGGGGCTGGTTCGGCTGGCACTGCACCGCAGTGGCACCTGGCGCAAAACTCACTGGTCCGGGTGCCCTGTTATACTGGCAATCTGAAATTTGGAAGGGCAGATTGGCATGTCCATCTGATTGAACAGGACTTGGACAATGAGCCAGACCAGGAGATTCCTGGGAAACGTGATCTGAGCCAGTGCAGTGGGCAGTGGCACGGGAGATCGCATGGATCCCAGTGCCCTATCAGCAGGCTACTGGGGCACCAGTGAGAGAGTCAACCATTCAGCTTGAAGAGAGGAAGAGAGAGAGAGGATGGACTCTGAGGCAGGGAGCTGGGGGATCGAGCTCAGTGGGTCCCACCCTCACAGGGAGAAGCAAGGCAGCGATTGGAGGTGCTTGGGGCTGAGAGTTTTGCTACCAGCATCTAGGATGGTGCAGCCCGGTGAGGGAGGGTACAATCTGCCCCTACTGAAGTACTGCCCAGGGCTGATGCAGCCTGCTGTTGCTGAGGCAACCTGCCATAACAGAGAGACTCCACCAGCAGGGCAGAGTGCACCACAGTAGAACGGAGGCTCGCAGCAACAGGGCAGACCCGGGCTAGCTGGGCGGAGCCCCAGCAGGAAAATAGTGAATAGACTGCCTCCTAGCTGGGCAGGACAGTACAACAGATACTCATAAAGAAAACCCCAACTCCCTGAGACAGAGCATCAAAGGGCGAAAAAATCAGGGGAAGGATTATGAGTTCTGCTGCAGCAGACATAAACACATTCTCCCAATAGCCCTGAATGAACAACGGAGCTCATAGCACAGCACTGGAGCTCCTATAAAGCAAAGACTGTCTCTGCAAACAGCTCCCTGACCCCTGTATATCCAAAGAGTCACCCCAAAAAAGGACTAATCAGACTGACATTTCATCATTCTGCAAGACTAGCAGAAGAAGAAACTGGTAGCATCCTCACTGTCCTGCAGCTGCTACAGGTGTACCCCAGACAAGCAGGGCCTGGAGGACCTCAGCACTCATACAGCAGAGGGATAGACCATTAGAAGGAAAACTAAGTAACAGAAATATCATCATCAACAATCTGTCCACACAGAGACCCAATTGAAAATCAGCAACTACTAAGACAAAAGGTGGATAAATCCATAAAGATGGGAAGAAACCAGCGCAAAAAGGAGGAAAACACCTGAAACCAAAACACTCACCTCCTACAAAGGACCAAAACTCCTCACCAGCAAGGGAACAAAGCTGGACGAGAATGAGTGTGACAAAATGACGGAATCAGACTTCAGAAAGTGGATAATGAGAAACTTCAGTGAGCTAAAGAACATGTTCTAAATCAGTGCAAAGAAACTAAGAACCTTGAAAAAGATTTGAAAAAGATTCGAGGAAATGATAACAAGAATGGACAACTTAGAGAGGAATATGAATGAATTGAAGGAGCTGAAAACACAACACGAGAACTTCAAGCATGCACAAGTTTCAACAGCCGAATTGACCAAGCAGAAGAAAGAATATCAGAAGTCAAAGATCAACTCAATGAAATAAAATGAGAAACCAAGATTAAAGAAAAAGTGCAAAAAGGAATGAACAAAATCTCCAAGAAATGTGGGACTATGTGAAGAGACCCAACCTACGTTTGATAGGTGTACCAGAATGTGATGAAGAGAATGAATCCAAGCTGGAAAACACTCTTCAGGATATTATCCAGAAAATTTCCCAACCTAGCAAGACAGGTCAATACTCAACTCCAGGAAATACAGAGAACACCACAAAGATACGCAAGAAGAGCAACCCCAAGGCACATAATCGTCAGATTCACCAGGGTTGAAATGAAGGAGAAAATACTAAGGGCAGCCAGAGAGAAAGGTCGGGTCACCCACAAAGGGAAGCCCATCAGACTCACAGCAGATCTCTCAGAGACTCTACAAGCCAGAAGAGAGTGGGGCCAATATTCAACATCCTTAAAGAAAAGAACTTTCAACCGAGAATTTCATATCCAGCCAAACTGAGCTTCATAAGCGAAGGAAAAATAAAATCCTTCATGAACAAGCAAGTACTCAGAGATTTTGTCACCACTAGGCCTGCTTAACAAGAGCTCCTGAAAGAGGCACTACACATGGAAAGAAAAAACCAGTACCAGCCATCCTAAAAGCATACCAAATGCTAAAGACCATCAACAAAATGAAGAATCTACATGAACCAATGGGCAAAACACCCAGCAAGCCTCAAAATGGCAGTATCAAATTCACACATAACAATATTAAACCTAAATGTAAATGGGATAAATGCACCAATCAAAAGACACAGACTGGCAAATTGGAGAAAAAAACAAAACCCTTCAGTGTGCTGTATCCAGGAAACCCACCGCACATGCAAGGATACACAAAGGCTCAAAATAAAGGGATGAAGGAAGATTTACCAAGCAAATGGAGAGCAGATAAAAGCAAAAGTTGCAATTCTCGTCTCTGATAAAATAGACTGTAAAGCAACAAAGATCAGAAGGGACAAAGATCGTCATTATATAATGTTAAAGGATCGATACAACAAGAAGAGCTAATGATTCTAAATATATATGGACCCAATGCAGGAGCACACAGATAGATAAAACAAGATCTAAATGACTTACAAAGAAACTTAGACTCCCACAGAGTAACAGTGGTAGACTTTAACACTCCACTGTCAAAATCAGACAGATCAACCAGACAGAAAATTAACAAGGATATCCAGGACGTGAACTCAGACCTGGAACAAGCAAACCTGATAGACATTTACAGAACTCTCCACCCCAAATCCACAGAACATACATTCTTCTCAGCACCACATCACACCTACTCCAAAATTGACCACATAATTGGAAGTAAAGCACTCCTCAGCAAATGCAAAACAACTGAAATCATAACAAACAGTCTCCCAGACAATAGTGAAATCAAGTTGGAAATCAGAATTCAGAAAACAACTCAGAACTGCACAGCTTCATGGAAACGGAACAACTGGCTCTTGAATGTTGATTGGATAAACAATGAAGTGAAGGCAGAAATAAAGAAGTTCTTCGAAACCAACGAGAATGAAGACACAACATACCAGAATCTCTGGGACACATTTAAAGCAGTCTGTAGAGGAAAATATATAGCAATAAGTGCCCACATGAGAAGAGTGGAGAGATCCAAAATTGACACCCTCTTGTCAAAATTGAAAGAGCTAGAGGAGCAAGATAAAAAAATCTCAAAACCTAGCTGAAGACAAGAAATAATTAAGATCAGAAAAGAACTGAAGGAGATAGAGACAAGAAAAACCCTTCAAAAAATCAATAAATCCAAGAGCTGGTTTTTCGAAATGATCAACAAAATAGACAGACCACTAGCCAGACTGATAAAAAAGAAAAGAGAGAACAACCAAATAGATGCAATAAAAAACGATAATGGGGAACTCACCAAAGATTCCACAGAAATTCAAACCATCATCAGAGAATACTACAAACAACTCATTGCACATAAACTAGTAAACCAGGAAGAAATAGATAAATTCCTGGATGCCTGTGTCCTCCCAAGCCTAAACCAGGAGGAAGCCAAAACTATGACTACACCAATAAAAAGGTCTGAAGTTGAGGCAGCAATTAAGAGCCTACCACACAAAAAAAGCCCAGGTCCAGATGGGTTCACAGCTGAATTCTACCAGACACACAAAGAGGATCTGTCACCATTCCTTCTGAAAGTACTCCAAATAACTCAAAAAGAGGGAACCCTTCCCAAATCATTTTATGAGACCAACATCATCCTGATACCAAAACCCGGCAGAGACTCAACAAGAAAAGAAAACTTCAGGCCAATATCCATGAGGAACATAGATGCAAAAATCTTCGATAAAATACAGGCAAACTGATTGCAACAGCACATTAAAAAACTTATCCATCATGATCAAGTAGGATTCATCCCAGGGATGCTGGTTCAAGATATGCAAGTCTATAAATGTAATTCACCACATAAACAGAAGCAAAAACAAAAACCACATGATTATCTCAATTGACGCAGAGAAGGCATTTGACAAAATTCAACAGCCCTTTATGCTAAAAACCCTCAATAAACATGGTATTGATGGAACATATCTGAAAGTAATAAAAGCTACTTACGACAAACCAACAGCCAATATCGTACTTAATGGGCAAAAACTCGAAGCATTCCCTTTGATATCCAGCACTACACAAGGATGCCCTCTCTCACCACTCCTATTCAACATAGTACTGGAAGTTCTAGCCAGAGCAATCAGGCAAGAAAAAGAAATAAAGGATATTCAAATAGGAAAGGTGGAAGCCAAATTGTCTCTATTTGTATACAACATGATAGTATACCTAGAAGACCCCATCACCTCAGCCCAAAAACTCCTGAAACTGATAAGCAACTTTAGTAACGTCTCAGGATATAAAATCAATGTGCAAAAATCACAAGAATTTCTATACACCAATAACAGACTTAAAGAGAACCAAATCAAGAACAAATTGCCATTCACAATTGCTACAAAGAAAATAAAATACCTAGGAATACAACTCACAAGGAATGTAAGGGACCTCTTTAAGGAAAACTACAAACCACTGCTCAACGAAATAAGAGAGGACACAAACAGATGGAGAAATATTCCTTGTTCGTGGTTAGAAAGAATCAATATCGTGAAAATGGCTATACTGCCCAAAGTAATTTACACAATCAATGCTATCCCCATCAAACTACCATTGAATTTCTTCACAGAACTGAAAAAAACCACCATGAACTTCATATGGAACCAAAAGAGAGCCCGCATAGCCAAGTCAATTCTAAGCAAAAAGAACACAGCGGGAGGCATCACACTACCAGACTTCCAACTATACTACAAGGCTACAGTAATCAAAACAGCATGGTACTGGTACCAAAACAGAGATATAGACCAATGGAACAGAACAGAGGCATTTGAGGCAACACAACATATCTACAGCCATATAATCTTTGATAAACCTGACAAAAACAAGCAATGGGGAAAGGGTTCCCTGTTTAACAAATGGTGTTGGGAAAACTGGCTACACATGTGCAGAAAGCAGAAACTAAATCCCTTCCTGACACCTTACACTAAAATTAACTCCAAATGGGTTAAAGACTTAAGCATGAGACCTGACACCATTAAAACCCTAGAAGAAAATCTAGGCAAAACCATTCAGGACATAGGAGTAGGCAAGGACTTCATGACCAAAACACCAAAAGCATTGGCAACAAAGGCCAAAATAGACAAATGGGACCTAATCAAACTCCACAGCTTCTGCATGGCAAAAGAATCAGTCACTAGAAAGAATCAGCAACCATCAGAATGGGAAAAAATCTTTGCAGTTTACACATCTGACAAAGGGCTGATATCCAGAATTTACAAAGAACTCAAACAGATTTACAGGAAAAAAACAAACAAGCCCATTAAAAATGGGCAAAGGATATGAACAGACACTTTACAAAAGAAGACATACATGAGGCCAACAAACATATGAAAAATGCTCATCATCACTGGTCATTAGAGAGATGCAAATCAAAACCACATTGAGATACCATCTCACGCCAGTTAGAATGGCGATCATTAAAAAATCTGGAGACAGCAGATGCTGGAGAGGATGGGAGAAATAGGAACACTCTTACACTGTTGGTGGGAGTGTAAATTAGTTCAACCATTGTGGAAGACAGTGTGGCGATTCCTCAGGGACCTAGAAATAGAAATCCATTTGACCCAGCAATCCCATTACTGGGTATATATCCAAAGGACTATAAATCGTTCTACTATAAGACACATGCACATGAATGTTCATTGCAGCACTGTTTACAATAGCAAAGACCTGAACCAACCCAAATGCCCATCAGTGATAGACTGGACTGGGAAAATGTACATATACACCATGGAATATTATGCAGCAATCAAAATGATGAGTTTGTGTCCTTTGTAAGGACATGAATCTGGAGAACATCATTCTCAGCAAACTGACACAAGAACAGAAAAGAAATACTACATATTCTCACTCATAGGTGGGTGAGAAAATGAGAACATGGACACAGAGAGGGGGTCTACTACACACTGGGGACTATTGGGGGAATGGGGAGGGACAGTGGGGCTGGGAGGGATAGCCTGGGGATAAATGCCATGTGGGTGAAGGGGAGGAAGGCAGCAAACACACTGCCATGTGTGTACCTATGCAACTATCTTGCACCTTTCTGCACATGTACCCAAAACCTATAATAGGGATTCTGTATTATTCCCTGACAGCTTTCCTCTGAATTATTTAAGGCATTTTCACTGAGGTTACCCCATGAATGCCTGACTTTTCCACAGTGAAATCCTGCAGATGTGTCAATGACCATGAAAACAGGTGCTCTCCATATTTGTATTATTAATATATCTCTAATGAGGCTACATGAAAAGACTCTGAGATGGGTAATTTGTACTTTGTTACTGAGCTATTTTTAAATTGATGCCATATAAAATTGGTGGGTGTGGGAGCAACCATTGTGGCAAGGACATGAGAACAGATATCTGAGTTCACTCAGGGCCCATTGAGAAGTCATTTAAGCAAAGGTCTGTGTATCTATCCAAAAAGAATGTGAATGTCCTCAAGCCCACCATAGCAAATGTCATTGCAGACTGTTTACTAGATGAACAAAAAGGAGATGATGATAGACTGACTGGAAAATGTGGCACTCCAGGATCACCATGGATATTATGCAGCAATGCAATGAATGATGATTTCCACCCGCCATGTACACTCAGATGAATCCATGCATGAACACCACATTCTCAGCTAAACTGAGACACTGTCAGAGCACCGCATATACTCACCATGGTGGGTGAGAAAATGAAACACAGACAGAGAGATTACTTGCCTCAGTGTTAGATGGGGAGGACATGGAAGGCTAGGGGGAAAGCTATGAATGCCAAGCTGGAGGGGAATGAGGCAAACCCATGCATGTGAAGTAGACCAAACACAGCAGGTAAGTTTTAAAAGCAGGAGCAATTTATAGGCATATAAATAAATAAGGAAGCTTCCCTGCATAAAGGGGGACATTTCCAGGCAGAAAATACAGCCAGGTGATATTTAGTTTGCATAGATAGAATTTTCATTTGTGTTCTGACAACACATTTACTGTGATGTATCACATATAATCCCATGATTTTGAAAAGAAAAATTATCTGATCTTACACATTCATCCAGAGGCTGTGAAGACACATCTCAAATAAAAAATTACACAATCAACAGAAAAAATAGTCAGCTCTGAATGAATGTGGGGAAGTCCAAATTATTTCAGGTGTGAGAACAGCGTGAGTTCTCATGGTATTAATAGTCCTTGACATATGTTTTCTACACTGAGGCTCTGAATATGTGTCTATATATAGACTAGTCCACATTAGAAGGAACTTTAGACTTCCACTTTTTTAAAGACAATTTTCCTACAATTACTTGTCTTTATTATACTGAGAATATTTTAAAGGGAATATCTAGGTACCTGGATTTTAAGTTGTTTATTTTAGGCCAACTAGTTTAAATCAAGGAATATAATTTTTTGATTACTTTTTTTTTGAATGAGTTGCCATAAAATTAGAGTGCAATTTCGTTCCATATGAATACCACAGGTTCAAAATTCTGCCTCAGGCCCAAGTATACACTAATTACCCACATGTATTTAGTAGAGACAGGTTTCAAAATGTTGGTCAGGCTATTCTTGAACTGACCTCAGTGATCTCATTGGTCTCCCAAAGTGCTGGGATTACAGGTGAGCCACTGTCCTGGCCTAAGATCTAATGTCCATGTTTCTGGGAGACACCAGCAGGCCCTATAATGAGGAGTTCCTCCCATGTCACTACAACAGCTCTTCCACCGATCCACATGAAACAGTCCTGATTACATCACAATGCTGTGCATGACATATTCACTGACAACTTTGAGTGTGACTGTTGTGCTGAGAGCTACATGACCCAGCCTCTCTTTCTGCCCAATGTCTATAGAATAGAAGAGGATTCTTCAGAGGTGTAGCACACTCAGGATTAAGGCCTTAGAGCATGGAATAATGATGTGAAACCCCAGTGCAACAGACTGAGTCAGAACATGAGTTCTGCCATGAAGTAGACACCCAAATCTCTTTTATTGTGTATTGATTAGTCTCTGTGAATTGGCATAGAGCTCATGTAGAGCCCATGCTAGCTGTATGAGACAGTGGTACCTCAGTGCCCATTTTTTGGCATCTTCAGCCAGGCCTGCATTAGTGCCTGTGGAAACAGATCTGAGACAAATACATATTATTCAGTAAACCCAGGAGTGACTTAGAGAACTTCTGACTCATGAAATTCAGGTGTTACCTGATTCTCAAAATTCACCATATGAACAACTGAGATATCTGTGCCACTGCAGATACCATCTCATTTGTCCTTCTCTCACAGGTCTCATGCTGACTTTGAAATCTTCCTTTCACTTTCTTCAACTTGTGCAAGAGGTCTTGCATTCCTATGTAGTGCACAGGTTCATTTTATAACTCAGTTTCAGAGTGGGATCAAAATAGTTTGACCATTTGGCCAGTGTATTAATTGAATCTGTACTATCCAAGGAATTGACTTTGAATTTCAAGCTTGAGGTTCAGGAGGTTTCTGAATTACAGAGCTGAGATCATGCCACTGCATAAATCTTGGGCACCTGTCTCAAATAATAATAATTTGCATTTCTTATAATGCCTCTGAAGGATCTGTAGTTCCAGCCATGACTGTTCCAGTGTGATTTTCCTCAGTGGACTCTGCAGCAGTCTCAACAATATAACCTGGGATAGTGCAAGATATCAGACCTCACTGAGATTGTGAGTGTCCTCAGACAGTTTCATTGCAGCCACTTGAAATGTGATTTTCTTATGAATGACTCTTTCAGACCAAACAATTGAATGCTTATGCAGCATGCTACACTTCTGGCATCAGGCAGATTACAAATAGGACCCCAGGTGTTCTTGCTTAGATTCCTGTTGCTGTGGATAAATGTGGAAATATTTTTCTTTTTTTTAATTTTTATTGCATTATAGGTTTTGGGGTACATGTGCAGAACGTGCAAGATAGTTGCATAGGTACACACATGGCAGTGTGTTTGCTGCCTTCCTCCCTTCACCCACACTTGGTATTCATCCCCAGGCTATCCCCCAGCCCCCCCTGCTGTCCCTCCCCATTTCCCCAACAGTCCCCAGTGTATAGTAGACCGCCTCTCTGTGTCCATGTGTTCTCATTTTTCTCACCCACCTATGAGTGAGTATATGCAGTATTTCTTTTTCTGTTCTTGTGTCAGTTTGTTGAGAATGATGTTCTCCAGATTCATCCATGTCCTTACAAAGGACACAAACTCATCATTTTGATTGCTGCATAATATTCCATGGTGTATATGTGCCACATTTTCCCAGTCCACTCTGACCTTGCAGAGGCCCCCAGGCCAGACATCAGAAGGGGCCCTTAGGAGCAAGGCAGAGGATGGAGGGTGCTTGCTGTGACCACCAACCCTGAGGGTATCTGCAACCCCACAGACATGAAGCTCGAGAGGGACATCCCAAGTGCAGCCTTCCTGAGCCAGTGCCACACTTGGTCACCCTCTCCCTGTGCTCAGTTACTGTTTGTGGCATTGTTGTTCTTCCTCTGTGCAGAGCTCCCCCATCTGTGCAGCTGTTCTGCTGGAGACAGCTCCCCTAGGGCTGCTGCAGGCCTCAGCAGTGCCCCTTGCCCATGTGCACAGGCACCAGGTGGGCCTCTGCATCTCCCCACCTCAAGGTTTTGCACAAAAGGTAGGCAGTAAAGGCCTCCTGGAGTGTTGGATTTAAGTGGGACTTGGCCATAAGATTCAGGGAACCCACTGAGAGGGGACTGTGGTGTCCCTTCATTCTCTGGGAAGTTCCAGGCTAAGAGTGGTCAACTGGAGGCCATCCCTGTGCCACTGAGATTGCTGTGCAGGGGCCATCTCAGTTCCGTCCTTCTCTCACAGGTCCTCATGCTGACTTTGAAATAAAATTGTCTGCTCCCACACCTCTCTTCAACTTCTGTGCACCATTATCCATCTGCACTTCCTATGGCTAGGTGCAGAGGTTCACCCCTATAATCTCAGCACTTTGGGAGGCTGAGGTGGGTGGATCACCTGGGTTCAGGAGTTTGAGACCAGCCTGGCCAATATGATGGAACCCCGTCTCTACTAAAAATACAAAAATTGAGCCCGGTGTCATGGCAGATGCCTTTAATTCCAGCTACTATGGAGGTTGGGGCAGGAGAATCACTTGAACCTGGGAGGCAAAGGTTACAGTGAGCTGAGATCATGCCACTGCACTCCATCCTGGGCAACAAGAGGGAAACTCTGTCTCAAATAATAATAATAATTTGCACTTCCTTAACATAATGCCTCTGAAGGGATTTGGTTAGTTCCAGCCATGACTGTTTATGTGGATTCTTTCCCCTCAGTGGGACTCTGCAGCAGTCTCAACACTATGGGACCTCATCGTGCAGGCAGGGCTGTGTGCTCAAGGACCTGTGCCTTGTGAGTGTCCTCAGACAGTCATTCATTGCAGCCACTTTTGGAAATGCTCCTCCTCGTGCCCAATGTGGTGTGAATGACTCATCAGTGGTCCCTCCAAGCAGCTGTGTAGTGCTTAGGTCACATCCGTTGGACCCACTCATGGCATCAGGCAGACCCACAATTAGCAGAGCCCTCAAAGCCAGGCCCAGGCATATTCCTCGCCCCAGATCTCTTCCTGTTGCTGTGGAGAAGCGATAGGAAATATTTTCTTTTTTTTTTTTTAATTTTTATTGCATTATAGGTTTTGGGATATATGTGCAGAACGTGCAAGATAGTTGCATAGGTACACACATGGCACTGTGTTTTGCTGCCTTCCTCCCCTTCACATACACTTGGTATTCATCGCCAGGCTATCCTCTCCAGCCCCCACCCCGCTGTCCCTCCCCCATATCCCCCAACAGTCCCCAGTGTATAGTAGACCGCCTGTATGTGTCCATGTGTTCTCATTTTTCTCACCCACCTATGAGTGAGTATATGCAGTATTTCTTTTTCTGTTCTTGTGTCAGTTTGTTGAGAATGATGTTCTCCAGATTCATCCATGTCCTTACAAAGGACACAAACTCATCATTTTTGATTGCTGCATAATATGCCATGGTGTATATGTGCCACATTTTCCCAGTCCAGTCTATCATCGATGGGCATTTGGGTTGGTTCCAGGTCTTTGCTATTGTAAACAGTGCTGCAATGAACATTCGTGTGCATGTGT
Source organism: Saguinus midas (assembly GCA_021498475.1). Lineage (NCBI taxonomy): Eukaryota > Metazoa > Chordata > Mammalia > Primates > Cebidae > Saguinus > Saguinus midas. The sequence goes on along the minus strand of JAKFGQ010000350.1, from coordinate 16,230 downwards.
CCTTATAGTAGAACGATTTATAGTCCTTGATAGATACCCAGTAATGGGATGGCTGGGTCAAATGGAATTTCTATTTCTAGGTCCCTGAGGAATCGCCACACTGTCTTCCACAATGGTTGAACTAATTTACACTCCCACCAACAGTGTAAGAGTGTTCCTATTTCTCCACATCCTCTCCAGCATCTGCTGTCTCCAGATTTTTAATGATCGCCATTCTAACTGGTGTGAGATGGTATCTCAATGTGGTTTTGATTTGCATCTCTAATGACCAATGATGATGAGCACTTTTTCATATGTCTGTTGGCCTCATGTATGTCTTCTTTTGTAAAGTTTCTGTTCATATCCTTTGCCCATTTTTGAATGGGCTTGTTGTTTTTTTTTTCTCTAAATCTGTTTGAGTTCTTTGTAAATTCTGGATATCAGCCCTTTGTCAGATGTGTAAACTGCAAAGATTTTTTCCCATTCTGATGGTTGCCGATTCACTCTAGTGACTGTTTCTTTTGCCGTGCAGAAGCTGTGGAGTTTGATTAGGTCCCATTTGTCTATTTTGGCTTTTGTTGCCAATGCTTTTGGTGTTTTGTTCATGAAGTCCTTGCCTACCCTATGTCCTGAATGGTTTTGCCTAGATTTTCTTCTAGGGTTTTTATGGTGTCAGGTCTTACGTTTAAGTCTTTAATCCATCTGGAGTTAATTTTAGTGTAAGGTGTCAGAAGGGGTCCAGTTTCTGCTTTCTGCACATGGCTAGCCAGTTTTCCCAACACCATTTATTAAATAGGGAATCCTTTCCCATTGCCTGTTTTTGTCTGGTTTATCAAAGATAATATGGTTGTAGATATGTTGTGTTGCCTCCGATGCCTCTGTTCTGTTCCATTGGTCTATATCTCTGTTTTGGTACCAGTACCATGCTGTTTTGATTACTGTAGCCTTGTAGTATAGTTTGAAGTCTGGTAGCGTGATGCCTCCCGCTGTGTTCTTTTTGCTTAGAATTGACTTGGCTATGCGGGCTCTTTTTTGGTTCCATATGAAATTCATGGTGGTTTTTTCCAGTTCTGTGAAGAAATTCAATGGTAGTTTGATGGGATAGCATTGAATGTGTAAATTACTTTGGGCAGTATAGCCATTTTCACAATATTGATTCTTCCTAACCATGAACATGGAATGTTTCTCCATCTGTTTGTGTCCTCTCATTTTGTTGAGCAGTTGTTTGTAGTTTTCCTTAAAGAGGTCCCTTACATTCCTAGTGAGTTGTATTCCTAGGTATTTTATTTTCTTTGTAGCAATTGTGAATGGCAGTTCGTTCTTGATTTGGTTCTCTTTAAGTCTGTTATTGGTGTATAGGAATGCTTGTGATTTTTGAACATTGATTTTATATCCTGAGACTTTGCTGAAGTTGCTTATCAGTTGTAGGAGCTTTTGGGCTGAGGTGATGGGGTCTTCTAGGTATACTATCATGTCGTCTGCAAATAGAGACAATTTGGCTTCCACCTTTCCTATTTGAATACCCTTTATTTCTTTTTCTTGCCTGATTGCTCTGGCTAGAACTTCCAGTACTATGTTGAATAGAAGTGGTGAGAGAGGGCATCCTTGTCTAGTGCCGGATTTCAAAGGGAATGCTTCCAGTTTTTGCCCATTAAGTATGATATTGGCTGTTGGTTTGTCATAAATAGCTTTTATTACTTTGAGATATGTTCTATCAATACCAAGTTTATTGAGGGTTTTAGCATAAAGGGCTGTTGAATTTTGTCAAATGCCTTCTCTGCATCAATTGAGATAATCATGTGGTTTTTGTTTTGCTTCTGTTTATGTGGTGAATTACATTTATAGACTTGCGTATGTTGAACCAGCCTTGCATCCCCGGGATGAATCCTACTTGATCATGATGGATAAGTTTTTTAATGTGCTGTTGCAATCAATTTGCCAGTATTTTATTGAAGATTTTTGCATCTATGTTCATCATGGATATTGGCCTGAAGTTTTCTTTTTCTTGTTGAGTCTCTGCCAGGTTTTGGTATCAGGATGATGTTGGTCTCATAAAATGATTTGGGAAGGGTTCCTCTTTTGGATTATTTGGAATAGTTTCAGAAGGAATGGTACCAGATCCTCTTGTGTGTCTGGTAGAATTCAGCTGTGAACCCATCTGGACCTGGGCTTTTTGTGTGGTACTGCCTTAATTGCTGCCTCAACTTCAGACCTTGTTATTGGTCTATTCATAGTTTCGCTTCCTCCTGGTTTAGGCTTGGGAGGACACAGGCGTCCAGGAATTTATCCATTTCTTCCTGATTTACTAGTTTGTGCATAGAGTTGTTTGTAGTATTCTCTGATGATGGTTTGAATTTCTGTGGAATCTGTGGTGATTTCTTTATCGCTTTTTATTGCATCTATTTGGTTGTTCTCTTTTCTTTTTATCAGTCTGGCTAGTGGTCTGTCTATTTTGTTGATCTTTTCAAAAACCAGCTCTTAGATTTATTGATTTTTGAAGGGTTTTTCTTGTCTCTATCTCCTTCAGTTCTGCTCTGATCTTAGTTATTTCTTGTCTTCGGCTAGGTTTTGAGCTTTTTGATCTTGCTCCTCTAGCTCTTTCAATTTTGATGATAGGGTGTCAATTTTGGATCTCTCCACTCTTCTCATGTGGGCACTTATTGCTATATATTTTCCTCTACAGACTGCTTTAAATGTGTCCCAGAGATTCTGGTACGTTGTGTCTTCATTCTCGTTGGTTTCAAAGAACTTCTTTATTTCTGCCTTCATTTCATTGTTTATCCAATCAACATTCAAGAGCCAGTTGTTCAGTTTCCATGAAGCTGTGCGGTTCTGAGTTATTTTCTGAATTCTGAGTTCCAACTTGATTGCACTATGGTCTGAGAGACTGTTTGTTATGATTTCAGTTGTTTTGCATTTGCTGAGGAGTGCTTTACTTCCAATTATGTGGTCAATTTTGGAGTAGGTGTGATGTGGTGCTGAGAAGAATGTATATTCTGTGGATTTGGGGTGGAGAGTTCTGTAAATGTCTATCAGGTTTGCTTGTTCCAGGTCTGAGTTCAAGTCCTGGATATCCTTGTTAATTTTCTGTCTGGTTGATCTGTCTGCTATTGACAGTGGAGTGTTAAAGTCTCCCACTATTATTGTGTGGGAGTCTAAGTCTCTTTGTAAGTCATTAAGAACTTGCCTTATATATCTGGGTGCTCCTACATTGGGTCCATATATATTTAGAATCGTTAGCTCTTCTTGTTGTATCGATCCTTTTACCATTATGTAATGACCTTCTTTGTCCCTTTTGATCTTTGTTGCTTTAAAGTCTATTTTATCAGAGATGAGAATTGCAACTCCTGCTTTTTTTTGCTCTCCATTTGCTTGGTAAATCTTCCTCCATCCTTTATTTTGAGCCTTTGTGTATCTTTGCATGTGAGGTGGGTTTCTGGATACAGCACACTGATGGGTTTTGGTTTTTATCCAATTTGCCAGTCTGTGTCTTTTGATTGGTGCATTTAGCCCATTTACATTCAGGGTTAATATTGTTATGTGTGAATTTGATACTGCCATTTTGATGCTAGCTGGCTGTTTTGCCCGTTGGTTCATGTACATTCTTCATTTTGTTGATGGTCTTTAGCATTTGGTATGCTTTTAGGATGGCTGGAACTGGTTGTTTTTCTATGTGTAGTGCCTCTTTCAGGAGCTCTTGTAAAGCAGGCCTAGTGGTGACAAAATCTCTGAGTACTTGCTTGTTCATGAAGGATTTTATTTTTCCTTCACTTATGAAGCTCAGTTTGGCTGGATATGAAATTCTGGGTTGAAAGCTCTTTCTTTAAGGATGTTGAATATTGGCCCCACTCTTCTGGCTTGTAGAGTCTCTGCCGAGAGATCTGCTGTGAGTCTGATGGGCTTCCTTTGTGGGTGACCTGACCTTTCTCTCTGGCTGCCCTTAGTATTTTCTCCTTCATTTCAACCCTGGTGAATCTGACGATTATGTGCCTTGGGGTTGCTCTTCTTGCAGAGTATCTTTGTGGTGTTCTCTGTATTTCCTGGAGTTGAGTATTGACCTGTCTTGCTAGGTTGGGGAAATTTTCCTGGATAATATCCTGAAGAGTGTTTTCCAGCTTGATTCATTCTCTTCATCACATTCTGGTACACCTATCAAACGTAGGTTGGGTCTCTTCACATAGTCCCACATTTCTTGGAGATTTTGTTCATTCCTTTTGTGCTTTTTTCTTTAATCTTGGTTTCTCATTTTATTTCATTGAGTTGATCTTCAACTTGATATTCTTTCTTCTGCTTGGTCAATTCGGCTGTTGAAACTTGTGCATGCTTCACGAAGTTCTCGTGTTGTGTTTTTCAGCTCCTTCAATTCATTCATATTCCTCTCTAAGTTGTCCATTCTTGTTATCAATTCCTCGAATCTTTTTCAAATCTTTTTCAAGGTTCTTAGTTTCTTTGCACTGGTTTAGTACATGTTCCTTTAGCTCACTGAAGTTTCTCATTATCCACTTTCTGAAGTCTGATTCCGTCATTTCGTCACATTCATTCTCCGTCCAGCTTTGTTCCCTTGCTGGTGAGGAGTTTTGGTCCTTTTTGGAGGTGAGGTGTTTTGGTTTCGGTGCTTTCTCCTTTTGCGCTGGTTTCTTCCCATCTTTATGGATTTATCCGCCTGTCATCTTAGTAGTTGCTGATTTTTCAATTGGGTCTCTGTGTGGACACTGAGATTGTTGATGATGAAGTATTTCTGTTACTTAGTTTTCCTCTAATGGTCTATCCCTCTGCTGTATGAGTGCTGAGGTCCACCCAGGCCCTGCTTGTCTGGGGTATACCTGCAGCAGCTGCAGAACAGTGAGGGATGATACCAGTTTCTTCTTCTGCTGTCCTTGTTCCAGAATGATGCCAGCCAAATGTCAGTCTGATTAGTCCTTTCTGGGGTGACTCTTGATATACAGGGGTCAGGAGCTGCTTGAGGAGACAGTCTGTGCTTTATATGAGCTCCAGTGCTGAGCTGTGGGCTTCGTTGTTCACTCAGCGTTGTTGGGAGGTTGTTTATGTCTGCTGCTATAGAACTCATAACACACCACCCTTTTTTTCTCCCCCCTTAGATGCTCTGTCTCAGGGAGTTGGGGCTTTCTTTATGAGTATCTGTTGCACTGTCCTGCCCAACTAGGCAGCAGTCTATTCACTATTTGCCTGCCGGGGCTCTGACCTGCTAGCGTGGGTCCACTCTGTTGCTGCTGTGCTCCCTTCTGCTGTGGAGCACGGAGTCTCTCTGTTATGGCAGATTGCCTCGGCAACAGCAGGCTGCGTCAGTCCTTGGCGGTACTTCAGTGGGGGTGGACTGCGTCAGCAATGGTGGATGCCCCTCTCTCACCAGGCTTCACCGTCCTAGATGCTGGCAGCAAAACTCTCAGCGCCAAGCATCTCCAGTTGCTGCCCTGCTTGTCCCCGTGAGCATGGGACCCGCCGAGCCCGATCACACAGCTCCCTGCCTCAGAGTCCATTCTCTCTCTCTCTCTCTCTCTCTCTTCCTCTCCCCAAGCTGAAAGGTCGACTCTCTCACTGGCGCCCCAGTAGCCTGCCGATAGGGCACTGGGATCCGTGCAATCTCCCGTGCTGCTGCCCACTACCCCGTCTCAGATCACGCTTCCAAGGAAACTCCTGGTCTGGCTCATTGTCCAAGTCCTGTTCAATCAGATGAACATGCCAATCTGCCCTTCCAAATCTCAGATTGCCGGTTTAACAGGGCACCCAGACCAGTGAGTTCCGTGCCAGGTCCCGCTGTGGCGCCAGCCGAAGAGGCGGCGGGAGCCGGCTGCATTAGCCGGCTGCGCTAGTGTCCCGTGTCTCTCCCACACCTGGGAATTTCAAGGCTCTGTGGGCATAAAAGGAACATCCGAGAATGTGGCTAGGACTCATCCTCTGCGCCTTCACTGAGAGCTGCAACCCTGAGTTGCCTCTACGACGCCATCTTGCCTCCTCCCAGGAAGTATTTTCAATGTAGACTGCCAGTCCAGGAGAGGAAGAGAGAGCTGGAGTCCAAGGAAAGTCTCCTCCAACATTATTGGTAGCAGGTTGTGTGGGCCAGGTTAGATAGAGTGGTGGAGAGCCACACACCATAATGGGGTGATGGTGTTTCAGCTGGATTTGGGGTGTCATAAAGCAATTATTTGAATGGCCCAATTGCTTGTTTGACTGAAGCATAAGAATTCCATTTCGAGGTTTACAGAAGGAAGGAAAAAAGCCCCGCATTAATGCCATCAATGTGACAGTTCAAATGGGTTTCTTGTCCCCACAGCCATGGGTCTTCTGTTCTACAGTGGAAGGTGCATGTTTGGAAGTCTAGAGTCAAAGGCATCTAGAGGATGATTGCCCAGGTCAAAGAACTTAATTACCAAAGATGGGGTGGAGTGAGAAAACTGACACTGTACTTTTTAATTGCCGCACCCCCAGAGCTATGGAGGTTTTCACTCTGTAGCTTTCTTTTTTTTTTTTAATTTTTATTGCATTATAGGCTTTGGGGTACATGTGCACAACGTGCAAGATAGTTGCATAGGTACACACATGGCACTGTGTTTTGCTGCCTTCCTCCCCTTCACCCACACTTGGCATTCATCCCCAGGCTATGCCTCCCCAGCCCCCCCATTGTCCCTCCCCCATTCCCCCCAACAGTCCCCAGTGTATAGTAGACCCCCTCTCTGTGTCCATGTGTTCTTTTTTTTCTCACCCACCTATGAGTGAGTATATGCGGTATTTCTTTTTCTGTTCTTGTGTCAGTTTGCTGAGAATGATGTTCTCCAGATTCATCCATGTCCTTACAAAGGATGCAAACTCATCATTTTTGATTGCTGCATAATATTCCATGGTGTATATGTGCCACATTTTCCCAGTCCAGTCTATCATCATTGGGCATTTGGGTTGGTTACAGTTCTTTGCTATTGTAAACAGTGCTGCAATGAACATTCGTGTGCATGTGTCCTTATAGTAGAACCATTTATAGTCCTTTGGATAGATATCCAGTAATGGGATTGCTGGGTCAAATGGAAATTCTATTTCTAGGTCCTTGAGGAATCGCCTGTCTTCCACAATGGTTGAACTAATTTACACTCTCATCAACAGTGTAAGAGTGTTCCTATTTCTCCACATCCTCTCCAGCATCTGCTGTCTCCAGATTTTTTAGTGATCCCCATTCTAACTGGCGTGAGATGGTATCTCAATGTGGTTTTGATTTGCATCTCTCTAAGAACCAGTGATGATGAGCACTTTTTCATATGTTTGTTGGCCTCATGTATGTCTTCTTTTGTAAAGTGTCTGTTCATATCCTTTGCCCATTTTTGAATGGGCTTGTTTGTTTTTTCCTGTAAATCTGTTTGAGTTCTTTGTAAATTCTGGATATCAGCCCTTTGTCTGATGCATAAACTGCAAAGATTTTTCCCATTCTGATTGTTGCCAATTCACTCTAGTGACTGTTTCTTTTGCCGTGCAGAAGCTGTGGAGTTTGATTAGGTCCCATTTGTCTATTTTGGCTTTTGTTGCCAATGCTTTTGGTGTTCTGTTCATGAAGTCCTTGCCTACTCCAATGTCCTCAATGGTTTTGCCTAGATTTTCTTCTAGGGTTTTTATGGTGTCAGGTCTTATGTTTAAGTCTTTAATCCAGCTGGAGTTAATTTTAGTGTAAGGTGTCAGGAAGGGGTCCAGTTTCTGTTTTCTGCACATAGCTAGCCAGTTGTCCCAACACCATTTATTAAATAGGGAATCCTTTCCCCATTACTTGTTTTTGTCTGGTTTATCAAAGATAATATCATTGTAGATATGTTGTGTTGCCTCCGATGCCTCTGTTCTGTTCCATTGGTCTATATCTCTGTTTTGGTACCAGTATCATGCTCTATTGATTACTGTAGCCTTGTAGTATAGTTTGAAGTCTGGTAGTGTGATGCCTCCCGCTGTGTTCTTTTTGCTTAGAATTGACTTGGCTATGCGGGCTCTTTTTTGGTTCCATATGATAATTCATGGTGGTTTTTTCCAGTTCTGTGAAGAAATTCAATGGTAGTTTGATGGGGATAGCATTGATTGTGTAAATTACTTTGGGCAGTGTAGCCATTTTCACGATATTGATTCTTCCTAACCACGAACATGGAATGTTTCTCCATCTGTTTGTGTCCTCTCTTATTTCATTGAGCAGTGGTTTGTAGTTTTCCTTAAAGAGGTTCCTTACATTCCTTGTAAGTTGTATTCCTAGGTGTTTTATTTTCTCTGTGGCAATTGTGAATGGCAGTTCGTTCTTGATTTGGTTCTCTTTAAGTCTGTTATTGGTGTATAGGAATGCATGTAATTTTTGCACATTGATTTTCTATCCTGAGACTTTGCTGAAGTTGCTTATCAGTTGCAGGAGCTTTTGGGCTGAGGTGATGGGGTCTTCTAAGTATACTATCATGTCGTCTGCAAATAGAGACAATTTGGCTTCCATCTTTCCTATTTGAATACCCTTTATATCTTTTTCTTGCCTGATTGCTCTGGCTAGAAATTCCAGTACTATGTTGAATAGGAGTGGTGAGAGAGGGCATCCTTGTGTAGTGCCTGATTTCAAAGTGAATGCTTTCAGTTTTTGCCCATTCCATATGATATTGGCTGTTGGTTTGTCATAAATAGCTTTTATTACTTTCAGATATGTTCCATCAATACCAAGTTTATTGAGGGTTTTTAGCATACAGAGTTGTTGAATTTTGTCAAATGCCTTCTCTGCGTCAATTGAGATAATCATGTGCTTTTTGTTTTTGCTTCTGTTTATGTGGTGAATTACATTTATAGACTTGCATATGTTGAACCAGCCTTGTATCACCGGGTGAATCCTACTTAATCATGATGGATAAGTTTTTAATGTGCTGTTGCAATCAGTTTGACAGTATTTTATTGAAGATTTTTACATCTATATTTATCATGGATATTGGCCTGAAGTTTTCTTTTCTTGTTGAGTCTCTGTCAGATTTTGGCATCAGGATGATGTTGGTCTCATAAAATGATTTGGGAAGGGTTCTCTCTTTTTGGATTATTTGGAATAATTTCAGAAGGAATGGTACCAGATCCTCTTTTTGTGTCTGGTAGAATTCAGCTGTGAACCCATCTGGACCTGGGCTTTTTTATGTGGTAGGTTCTTAATTGCTGCCTCAAATTCAGACCTTGTTATTGGTCTATTCATAGTTTTGTCTTTTTCCTGGTTTAGGCTTGTGAGGACACAGGCGTCCAGGAATTTATCCATTTTTTCCTGATTTACAAGTTTATGTGCATAGAGTTTTTTGTAGTATTCTCTGATGATGGTTTGAATTTCTGTAATATCTGTGGTGATTTCCCCATTATTGTTTTTTATTGCATCTATTCGGTTGTTCTCTCTTCTTTTTATCAGTCTGGCTAGTGGTCTGTCTATTTTGTTGATCTTTTCAAAAACCAGCTCTTAGATTTATTGATTTTTGAAGGGTTTTTCTTGTCTCTATCTCCTTCAGTTCTGCTCTGATCTTAGTTATTTCTTGTCTTCGGCTAGGTTTTGAGCTTTTTTGATCTTCCTTCTCTAGCTCTTTCAATTTTGATGATAGGGTGTCAATTTTGGATCTCTCTACTCTTCTCATGTGTGCACTTATTGCTATATATTTTCCTTTACAGACTGCTTTAAATGTGTCGCAGAGATTCTGGTATGTTGTGTCTTCATTTTCTTTGGTTTCAAAGAACTTCTTTATTTCTGCCTTCAATTCATTGTTTATCCAATCAACATTCAATAGCCAGTTGTTCCGTTTCCATGAAGCTGTGCGTTTCATAGTTATTTTCTGAATTCTGAGTTCCAACTTAATTGCACTATGGTCTGAGAGACTGTTTGTTATGATTTCCGTTGTTTTGCATTTGCTGAGGAGTGCTTTACTTCAAATTATGTGGTCAATTTTGGAGTAGGTGTGATGTGGTGCTGAGAAGAATGTATATTCTGTGGATTTGGGGTGGAGAGTTCTGTAAATGTCTATCAGGTTTGCTTGTTCCAGGTCTCAGTTCAAGTCCTTGATATCCTTGTCAATTTTCTGTCTGGTTGATCGGTCTGCTATTGACAGTGGAGTGTTAAAGTCTCCCACTATTATTGTGTGGGAGTCTAAGTCTCTTTGTAAGTCATTAAGAACTTGCCTTATATATCTGGGTGCTCCTACATTGGGTCCATATATATTTAGAATCGTTAGCTCTTCTTGTTGTATCGATCCTTTTACCATTATGTAATGACCTTCTTTGTCCCTTTTGATCTTTGTTGCTTTAAAGTCTATTTTATCAGAGATGAGAATTGCAACTCCTGCTTTTTTTTGCTCTCCATTTGCTTGGTAAATCTTCCTCCATCCTTTATTTTGAGCCTTGTGTATCTTTGCGTGAGGTGGGTTTCCTGGATACAGCACACTGATGGGTTTTGGTTTTTATCCAATTTGCCAGTCTGTGTCTTTTGATTGGTGCATTTAGCCCATTTACATTCAGGGTTAATATTGTTATGTGTGAATTTGATACTGCCATTTTGATGCTAGCTGGCTGTTTTGCCCATTGGTTCATGTACATTCTTCATTTTGTTGATGGTCTTTAGCATTTGGTATGCTTTTAGGATGGCTGGTACTGGTTGTTTCTTTCTATGTGTAGTGCCTCTTTCAGGAGCTCTTGTAAAGCAGGCCTAGTGGTGACAAAATCTCTGAGTACTTGCTTGTTTGTGAAGGATTTTATTTTTCCTTCACTTATGAAGCTCAGTTTGGCTGGATATGAAATTCTGGGTTGAAAGTTCTTTTCTTTAAGGATGTTGAATATTGGCCCCCACTCTCTTCTGGCTTGTAGAGTCTCTGCCGAGAGATCTGCTGTGAGTCTGATGGGCTTTCCTTTGTGGGTGACCCGACCTTTCTCTCTGGCTGCCCTTAGTATTTTCTCCTTCATTTCAACCCTGGTGAATCTGACGATTATGTGCCTTGGGGTTGCTCTTCTTGAGGAGTATCTTTGTGGTGTTCTCTGTATTTCCTGGAGTTGAGTATTGACCTGTCTTGCTAGGTTGGGGAAATTTTCCTGGATAATATCCTGAAGAGTGTTTTTCAGCTTGGATTCATTCTCTTCATCACATTCTGGTACACCTATCAAACGTAGGTTGGGTCTCTTCACATAGTCCCACATTTCTTGGAGATTTTGTTCATTCCTTTTTGTGCTTTTTTCTTTAATCTTGGTTTCTCATTTTATTTCATTGAGTTGATCTTCAACTTCTGATATTCTTTCTTCTGCTTGGTCAATTCAGCTGTTGAAACTTGTGCATGCTTCATGAAGTTCTCGTGTTGTGTTTTTCAGCTCCTTCAATTCATTCATATTCCTCTCTAAGTTGTCCATTCTTGTTATCAATTCCTCAAATCTTATTTCAAATCTTTTTTCAAGGTTCTTGGTTTCTTTGCACTGGTTTAGAACATGTTCTTTTAGCTCACTGAAGTTTCTCATTACCCACTTTCTGAAGTCTGATTCCGTCATTTCATCACACTCATTCTCTGTCCAGCTTTGTTCCCTTGCTGTTGAGGAGTTTTAGTCTTTTTTTAGAGGTGAGGTGTTTTGGTTTCAGGTGTTTTCCTCCTTTTTGTGCTGGTTTCTTCCCGTCTTTATGGATTAATCCGCCTGTCATCTTAGTAGTTGCTGATTTTTCAGTTGGGTCTCTGTGTGGACACTGAGATTGTTGATGATGCAGTATTTCTGTTACTTAGTTTTCCTTCTAATGGTCTAGCCCCTCTTCTGTATTAGTGCTGAGGTCCACTCCAGGGCCTGCGTGTCTGGAGTATACCTGTGGCAGCTGTGGAACAGTGAGGGATGATACCAGTTTCTTCTTCTGCTGTCTTTGTTCCAGAATGATGCCTGCCAAATGTCAGTCTGATTAGTCCTTTTTTGGGGTGACTCTTTGGATATACATGGGTCGTGGAGCTGCTTGAGGAGACAGTCTGTGCTTTATAGGAGCTCCAGTGCTGAGCTGTGTGCTCCATTGTTCATTCAGGGTTGTTGGGAGGTTGTTTATGTCTGCTGCATTAGAACTCATAAAACACCCTTTTTTCCCCTTAGATGCTCTGTCTCAGGAGTTGGGGCTTTTATGAGTATCTGTTGCACTGTCCTGCCCCACTAGGAGGCAGTCTATTCACTATTTGCCTGCCGGGCTCTGACCTGCTAGCTGGGTCTGCCCTGTTGCTGCTGGGCTCCCTTCTGCTGTGGAGCGCTCCCCTCCTGTCGGAGTCTCTGTTATGGCAGGTTGCCTCAGCAATGGCAGGCTGCGTCAGTCCTGGGCGGTACTTCAGTAGGGGCGGATTGCATCAGCAATGGTGGACGCCTCCCTCACTGCTGCACCATCCTAGATGCTGGCAGCAAACCTCTCAGCCCCAAGCGCCTCCAGTCACTGCCCTGCTAGTCCCCATGAGGGTGGGACCCACTGAGCCTGATCACCCAGCTCCCTGCTTCAGAGTCCATCCTCTCTCTCTCTCTCTCTTCCTCTCAGCAAGCTGAAAGGTCGACTCTCTCACTGGCACCCCAGTAGCCTGCCGAGAGGGCACTGGGATCCGTGCGATCTCCCATGCTGCTGCCCACTGCACCAGCTCAGATCACGCTTCCCAGGAAACTCCTGGTCTGGCTCATTGTCCAAGTCCCATTCAATCAGATGGACATGCCAATCTGCCCTTCCAAATCTCAGATTGCCGGTGTAACAGGGCACCCAGACCAGTGAGTTTTGTGCCGGGTCCCTCTGCAGCACCGGCCGAAGTGGCCGTGTGAGCCGGCTGCATGAGCCAGCTGTACTAGCATCCCGTGTCTCTCCCACACCTGGGACTTTCAACGCTCTGTGGGCAAAAAATGTCCATCCGAGAATGTGGCTAGGACTCACCCTCTGCGCCTTCACTGAGAGCTGCAATCCTGAGTCGATTCTATGGTGCCATCTTGTGAGTCCTCCCCCACTCTGTAGTTTTCATGAGAGCCCTCTTCACTCCAGCCCATCCCTGTTCTCCCACAATCACAGAAGTAACCATTGCTAACCATTGGTATATATACTTCACCGTGTGTCTAGATGCATAGTTGGATGCACAGGGATATATGTACAAACGTAATTTTAAAAATCACAAAAGTAGATCAATACTACACACAGACATTCCCCAACATACAGGGTTTTCTTTTTATGATGGTATAAAGGTGATACCCATGTATCAGAAACCATACTTCGAACACCCATTCTGCTTCTCACTTTCAGTACAGTATTCAACAAATTCCATGAGATACTAAAAATTTTAGTGTAATTTTGCCCCTCCATAGGCTAAGGTGAGTGCCCTCAGCACATTTAAGGTAAGCCAAGGCCGTGATGTTTATTAGCTTAGGCAGAATAAATGCATTTTCAACTTACAATGTTTTCAACTTTCAATGTGTTTATTGGGATGCAACCCCCTTGTAAGTCAAGGAGCACCTGTATTGTTCCATTGACTGGTTTTGTTTCACTTGACAATGTGGCCCAGGGATCTCCCCATGTCACTATATATGTATGTGTACTTCACCACTACATAGTGTTTTATATCATGAATGGCTCATAATTTATGTTACCACTTCCATATCAATTATTTTCAATTTTTTTTGAGATGTAGTCTCCCTCTGCTGCTCAGGTTGGAGCACAATGGTGCAATCTCAGCTTACTGCAACCTCTGCCACCCGGGTTCAAGTGATTCTCCTGCCTCAGCTGCCTGATTAGCTTAGACTACAGGCACCTGACACCATGCCCAGCTAATTTTTTGTATTTGTAGTAGAGATGGAGTTTCGCCACATTGGCCAGGCTGGACTTGAACTTTTGACCTCAGGTGATCTGCCCACCTCGGCCTCCCAAAGTGTTAGCATCACAGGCATGATCCACCGTGCCCAGCCTCCAATTTATTTGATATTACCAATGATCCTATAGTGTCTGGCAATACGTTTTCCTACAAGTAATAAACAATCCGATGATAGTTTGTCAACATGATTCTTCCCTCTGTCCTTGCATCTTCCTGCCTTCCTTCCTTCTTTCCTTCCTTCCTTCCTTCCTTCCTTCTTTTCTTCTTTCCTTTCTTCCTGTCAGGGTAACAGGACCTCTGCAGGTAGAAAGTCCAGGGCTGGGGCTGCTGCCAAAAGATGCTGGAAAGGAAGCAGCCTCTTCCTGTTCCACCCACCTAGAGTGTGGCTTCATCTCCTGATCACAAGATGGCTGCCACATCTTGTGCCACATCTTGGTTGCACCTATATGTCAGCCAGGAAGGAAGATGCCCAAAGGTAAGAGTCAAGCCAAAAGCTTTTTTCTTTTGAGACATTGCATTCTTCTGGATGGGAGGTTGGTGGCGGAAGGATGGAAGAAAATACCCCTTCACAGGGACTGCTTTCATTCAAATGGCCAGACCGTTGCACATGGCCACCTGAGGTGTAAAGGAAGCTGGGAAGAGATGGGTTTCATTTTATAGGCTCTGCAGTAGAGGAAGACAAGGAAGGTCATTGCTGGAATGAACCAACCTTGGAGTACAACTGGCACAGGACATGTATAAACAGTGGTGTAGGAGAGATTCCTAGAACTGGATTTGTTATAAACTCCAAGCTGCTTGGCATGGTACTCAAGGCCTGAGACCTGGGGTCTTACCTCCTTCTCTTTTCTACAAGTCTCTCTGACTCAGCCCAGTGTTTTCACTTCTGACCTCTTAGTTGCACCCATGCCTGGACCACACTCTCCTAGGAGGTCCATGCCACTTCTGTGCAGCCCCACACTCTGAGGTTCATTCTGTCTTACATTTTCCCTGGAGCTTGCACTGGCCAACTTGGCCAGGCAAAATGTTTCATTTTCCAAACTTAGAGGCTGCATGCTTTCACTCTCCTTCTCCCTCCTCTCCCCTTCCCATCTTTCACTGAATTATTCCCAAGGTCTTTTTGGCTGAGGAACTAAGGAGGGGAAAAAATCAACAAAGAAGAGAGAACCAAGGCCACAAGCTAGATTCAGAGACAGTGCCTCCCACTTAGAGATGTGGGGATCTGTTCTCAATCAAGTCCTCATGGGTTTGTGCCTAAGTTCTGGAGAATGGGGGCTTCAAATAGAAAATGAAAAGGCAATTTCACTGGGAGATCCTGTGGCCCCTCGGCAGTCACTGTTCTAACAAGAGTTGCTGTTGGAACTGCTGGGAGGAGCAGGCAGAGTGGGAAGTGGGAGAGGAATCCCCCACAGAATGCTGTGGTTTTCAGCACCATGGTGGGGACACATGGGGTTTGTGAGCAGCAGAGGCCTTGGCACAAACATCAGACACTTGGTGGTGGTTAATAGGGAGCCAGAACAAAGGAGGCAGAGAATGGCCTGTCACGGTGTCTAGGAAGACATGCCCACATGCCCAGATGAGCTATCCTCAGGGGCAGGGTAAGCTGCTGGGTGGTGCTGAGGCCCTAGAATAGCAGATGGGAAGGAGCCAGACAAATTCTGTTTTATGGCTGCTATGTTTGTCTTCTTCTCTTTGGGCTGCTGTAACCACATGCCACAGACTGGGTAGCTTATAAGTGACAGACATTTATTTCTCAGAGTTCTGGGGGCTGGGAAGTCCAAGATTAGGGCACTGGCAGACTGGGCATCTGGTAAACGCCTATTTCCTGGTTTGTATGTGGTCATCTTCTCACTGTATCCTCACATGGCAGAAGGGATGAGCTAGTTCTCTGGGGTCCCTTTTCTAAGGACACTAATCTTATTCTTGAGGGAGGGCTCTGCCTTCATGACCTAATCTCCTCCAAGAGTCCCCACCTCGTAATGCTATCATCTTGGGGGTTAGAATTTCAACATATGAGTTTTGGATAACACAGACATTGAGACTACAGAGATGCTGATTCTATCTTCTTTTTTTAATGAGACAACTTGGATCACATATACACATGTTGTCTGCAGGTGTAGATGGTGGGTCTCTTGGGGTCCAGCTCTCACTGTCCTAGCTGCTTCCTCGTTGTGGAAGTTTATTTATTTGTGACTTCAGCTATATTTTGCAGCAAGATAATTTTGGAGAGTATACCAGGAAGCAGCACTTCTCAAAGCTGGAGAGTATGTTTTGATTAGACATGCTTTCAACATTTTCCAGGTGAAAATTACCATATCTCTACTCTCTGGAGTGGAATTTTAGAGTTTCTATCTTATATGAGTTTCTAAATAATTTTCTAAGAAGAGTTGGCCTTTTTTTCTTTTTGTATTCCTGTTAAATTTTCTTGAGATAATCAGAGGCT